>JAOEGS010015453.1:54979-66103 GCA_025447755.1 Corythornis vintsioides | reverse complement strand
CTGAAGCCACCCAGCTCTAGTTTGGATCCATCCCCTCCAGCCCTGGCACTGCCCCACAGCCTCCAAAGTCCCTCCCCCAGCTTTCCTGGAGCCCCTGCAGATCCCAGAAGCCGCAAGAAGGTCTCCCTGGAACCTTCTCTTCTGCAGGCTGAACACCCCCAACTCTCTCAGCCTGTCCTCAGAGGAGCTGCTCCAGCCTCTGAGCATCCTCCAGGCCCTTCTCTGGACACCTTCCAGCCCCTCCAGATCTCTCCTGTGCTGGGGGCTCCAGCACTGGACACAGCTCCAGGAGGGTCTCCCCAGAGTGGAGCAGAGGGGGAGAATCCCCTCTCTCGACCTGCTGGCCACTCTGCTCTGGCTGCAGCCCAGGAGAGGCTTAGCCAGCCCCTGTGCTACCAGCATTGCCTTGTGTGGCCAGGCTTGAGCTGAGCAAGCTGTGCTTGTTGGGACAGCTGGAGTTCTGGGCACCTGGTGGTGGAGTTGGTGTCCACATTGAATGGTGGCTGCCAGGTCTCCACACAGCACCAAACTGTGTGTGCCACACACTGCTTTCCATGCTGGGCTCAGGGGATTCTTTCCATCTTGCTTTCCTTAAGAAACTGAACTGGACCCTTTCAAGAGCAGTGCCTCCCACGTCTCTGAGATGCTCTCCTTGTGACAGCTGCAACAGGAGCATTGTGTTTAGGAAAAGAATCCAACACATACCAAAGATATCTCTTGGAAGGCTGCTTGCTTTTGTGCAGAGAGCTGCCTTTGGTTCAAAACAAAATCAGTTTTAATCCTTTTACTACATAGTCGGTTTGAAGATCACAAAATGCTGTGGTCCAGCTTTCAATAAATCTGGAGGTACTGTGGATGGTAATTTTGATGTTAATGCTGCATTCTTTAGAGGAAAGCCTGTGCTCCTTGAATCCTATAGGAGTCACACCACTGGCTTCAGTGGGGTGTGTTTTCATCCCGATTTTCCACACACCTTGTTGCTAAAGGAATACAGTCTCAGGCTGTTCCTTTCTGTTTGCTGGGGAATGAATAATGCATCTGCTTGAAATACACAAATTGTATTAAATTGCTACACGGGTTTGATTGCTCTTCCCAGTATTTAATGGAGTAAGATTACACAGCTGAAAATGTGCACAATTACTCCTGCACTGTCCCTCAGCTGGGAGTTTAAGAGAGCCTCAAGTATGTAAGTTTTTGATCAAATTATCTATATCCAAATACACCTACCTACAGCTGTAAGCCTGAATAAGACTATGTTTTTTTTAATTTAAAAAGGCAATTTTAGAGTATAGCCAATCTCACTTTGTATTAGACAGAGCTTTTTCACCACGGAGTTGCTTTCCTAACTTGTTTTTGCTAATCTAAAATTGAAATTATTATCTGCTTTCAAAATACAAATGAACCAACAGTGCAGCACTGCTTTTAAAATAACCACCTAAGAAAACTTTTTATTAAATATACAAACCTTTCTGAAATGCTTCTTTGTTCAGATAGGTAAGGACTTTTTGACCAGTTTCCAGAACACTTAATGTAGGAGCTCAGAGAATCTTTAAGGTGACAGCCCAGCAGATGTGTGTGAAAACACTAATGCATTTTTTGGATGATACTGAGATAACACTAGCAAAAGACTTCATATATTTATTTTTGTAACCCAAGAAGATGAGGTATTATTCATCCTCTTGCTGCAGTTTTTCCCCAGCATCTCAGTTTTGGTCTGCACTAGAACAATTCATCAAAACCTAAGCCTCAAACAGCATCTGTCTCCACTGACTGCCCAGAGAGTTTTTGTGGTGGAAATAAATTTCCATTTAAAAAACCTAAAATCTGGATCATTTGTACTGTACCACGGCATAAAGCCATGAGAGTGAATGTTACTGGTGGCTATAAAAATATCCTCCTAAACAAAAAGGTGTTCTGTGTTTGGTGTAACTGTGTAGATATGACTAATAGAGCTCAAGTAATTTACTTGATTGTTTTCCTCAAAGACTCAGCCAATAAATACAAAACCCTCCCAGCTTTTCCTTGAAATCAAGAAGAAATGGTGCTGTTCTCTCACAGTAGCACTGCTGATCAGTATTCTGCCGAGTAGGATGGTCTTCAGCAAACAACTGCAGCAGAAAAATTGTCAGTTAAGTGATTTAGTTGATCTGTGTTGATCTGTGTTGATCTAATTTTCTATTTCCCAAACAATCATTAATTAATTTTCTGAAAACTGGTTGTAGTTCAGTGAGTAATGCTGCTTGTTTGAATACTAATTGATCAGTGATACATATTATGACTTCCATTCATTTCTCTGGCTGTTAGTTCATTTATTTTATTTGACATTGTTACATATTTTCACACACCTATTTTCCTTTGCCTTCCTCACTGATTTTCCTCTTTTATTACTGTTCTGTTTGGACTTCATTCTATTTTCTGGTTCTTTATTCTTCTAGAGTTCTCTGTTCATCTAGGGAATCATCTTTGTGACTCTGTCCAGGAGTAGATTTCTCCTTGGGAGCTTCTCTCCTCTCCAGCCCCTCTAAATGTTTTACATCTGAATCAAACTATTGATTATTCTTGTTGTCCTCTTCAGATGTTTTTCTGTTCTACTGCAGAGATGCTCATTGCCTTTGTCACCTCAGAGCTGCTTTATGAGGTGAGGGTTGTTCTGCCTTCACTGACAGTGAGCTTTGCTGTCTAAGGGAGATGAATGAGCTCTGTCCAGCCCTTCTGTCCAACTGTCCCTTAGACTTCTTTTCTGTAATGTTGCCCTTCTCCAATTCTGCCTCTTAGCTGTTCACACCCTTCTCCGACATTTACCAACCTCATGGGTTCTCAGCCCTGAGCTCTGTGGATTTACTTGTGAACCTTCTTGACTAGGAAAAACCATAATTCAGCCTATCCCATTGTATTCTGTTTCTGAAGTAGATTTTTTATTCACTTAAGCTTGCTTTTTTTTTTAAAAAAAAAAACAAACAACAAAACCAAACCAATTTCCTCCACTTAGTTTCCAAAGAGTTTCTTGTGAGGAATGCTACACTTGGTTATGCTACATTAAAAGCAGGGATTGATGAGAAAAATGGGGTTATGTTTTGTACTTGAAAGCCAAAAATTTCCCTGCTAGCATCTGGCTCTTTTGAAATCCATGAAATGCAGATTTTCAGCTGTTCTGTTCCAGGAGTTGAAGAAGAAGGGCCAGTGGTTCTCCTTTCTCTTACAGCCTGCATCTGGGAGGCTGCTGCTCAACACTTGCTCAGGCACCTTGTTGCTGTCAGGTCTTGCCTCAGTTTACTGGCATGTGTAAGATAAGGGAGAGGTCATTTTGTTGCTTATTTTATTTTTCTGTATGGTTTTGGGGTGACTCTTTTCAAAGATCTCTCTGCCTCTGAACTTTTAGACCACTTAGTAAATAAATGTGTTGAATTATGTCAGTCTTTGGAGCTACACAAAATGACTTAAAATCCAGACATGGGAGCAAGCAAGACTCAAAAGATTTTTCACTCTTGAGGTGTTCTTTTGGCAGGTGCAGACAGGCATTGTAGACCTACCTGATTTGCTTTTATTTAGAGCTAAGGTTTCATATCTGTTCACGATTAGAAATTTGACTTCCCTTGGGAAAATAAATAACAAATAATTAACAAAATCTTAGTTGCAGCTAAGCTGAAGTGACTTCACAGGAGCTGTCTTTGTGTGCTCAAATTCACTCTGTCGCTTAATTTATTACATCAGTTGTAGAGGGATTTTAGGAATATCTTGAAGACAAAGAAAACGTTGCCAAGAAGTAAGATACAAAATATATTTCTGGTATAATAAAGGAGCCAAAAGTTTAGAGAGTGAGTGAGCAGTTGCCAGGATGCTTTGTGCAGGTGCAATGGTAAAAAACCTGAAGCATTGAGGCAGCTTTTTCTCGTGTGTATTGTCTTGAGTCCTGCTTTTGCCTTCACATCTTTTGAACAAGTGCTTCTTTTCAGTTTTACTAAAAATCCAGTATCTATGCACATTCTGGAATGTTCCTGAATTTATTCCTGTTCATAGCATTGTCTTAAAGAACTGTATGTTTCTGGGAGCTGCAGATTAGCAACAGAGGTGGGAATGGTGGTTTTTGCTAAGCTGGACTTGATGTTTTCTTCAAATATTAGTCGTTCAGAATATGCTCTGAATGGCTTTTAACAGTTCACTCCTAAATTCTGCCTTGGAGATGTGATGGATATTTGATTAGAATTACCTGCTCTTAGTTAGGGTGATTAACAAGCTCTAGAAGTGGTCTTGCAGTCAGTTTAAACTATCTTCAGAAACCTGGTTGTGTGTATATGGTCTGTGGCAAGCTAAGGATTTCTGTTCTACTTCTTGTGTGTTTCTGTGTGACTTCCACGTTGCCATCTATTCATAAATGAAACTTGAAAGTAAATTAAATAAGACCTTTTAACAGGTCCACTGTATTTTTACAGTAACTGTTTTAGCTGAAGTTTTTTTTTTTTCAAGAATATTTTACTGTTTAGAGAAATATATTTTTTTGGTGTGCTTTGCTCCTCCTGTTCACATCCTTTCATTTTAAATATGTTTTGTTCCTCCCTGAGATGAACAAGAAGTTGAATGTAAGGGGCAATGAATAGCAAGACTTAATATCCCCAGAAGTAAGCATTGCAAACTCACCTTTTCTAGAGTCATATTTTTCTATGAAAGATTTTAAACGTATCAGGAATTCATTGCTTAATATAATAGGAATTCAACATCAATGCAGCAAGAGTGTAGTAAAAAGGAGCTGAGAGAAAAAGGGGAAGAGTTGCAATGTAGAGCCATTACAAAATGATATCAGTATCTCTTTCTGGTTGCTTCAAAAAGTCCAGTAACTGGAAAGGGCTTCAGGATTCCCCTGCAGCATAAACTTCACATGCCACTCAGAAATGGATCACACACTTCATTTTCTGTTTGCTTGATTATCTTGAAGCCTCATCAGCTTGGTTTGCATGAGGATATTGCTCTTTGATGCATCTTTGTGAAGGTTTTCCTTCTTGGTTTTAGCTCTTCAGTTATGTGTGTGTTGGTATCTCCCATTCCCAGTCACTGATAAGCCTTGCTCAGGAATGGATGCTCAGGAATGAATAATTTCAGTAGGAATAATTTCAGATCCTGTTCTTTTTCTAGGAACTGTAAAGTCCTTGTCAATATGCCCATGTTTTGACCCTGTTACTGTTATCAGTGTAATGCATTTTCTTCTTTTGGAAAGAAATGCATTCGATGGATTAGCAAAGCACTAAAAATATCTTTGCTTAACCACCAAATTATATAACCATCCAATTTCTCTTGGCTGCTGGTCTCATGCTGTGGTGTATTTTAGAAATCTGGATCTTACAGCATATCAAGTGAAAAAAGTTGTTGGTTTGCATTAGATCTTCTTTCAGAGTTTCAGATACATCTTTTTGTTTTCTTTTTCTTGCTCAGAAGGTTAAAAGCAGGATTTACTGAAAGCTTTCAGTACTTATTGTCACTTCAACATTTGGAAATGCTGCTGCTTTGATATGGTCTTTCTTTTGGTCATTCCAAGGCAGTGTGTCTCCTGCTTCTTCAGGGTTTGGGGCTTGCTCTGGCAGGGAATTAGCTTTTAATGGATAGCCATTTAGATCAGCCCCACTGCTGAGGGCTATGGTACCCTGAAATGAAAGGAGTCCTTTTCCTAGGAAGCTCTTCACGTAGACAAGGGAAGGTTTAGGTCACAATGAGCAGCTGTGGAGCTCTCTTGTCTTTTTGCCTGCACATTTCATTGGAAATAAAGGATTTTCTAGAGTTCATCTCTTCCACACACCTCTGTAAGGACAGAACGAGAGGCAAATTGTTAATTGATGCTGTAACTCCCAATTCTCTTTGGATTGGTGAATGAAGAAAAAAAGAGGCTCAGTTTCAAAGTGTGGGTAATAGACTGCAGTGCTCAACAAAAATGTTTGTCATGAGGTAACGTGGACTGCTAGCTTTTTGTGTGTTTCTGTATTGCAAAAAGATGATGTGTTGCAGTGGAACTCTTGCCTGAGGTCAGGGTGCCTGTGATAGAGCTGCAAGATCTTTGGGAATGTGACAAGTTCACTTGTATCCTGATGTCAGCCAAGTGTCACGGCAGCCTGGAGTGACATCCTTCCCTGCTGTTTGTTTTTCTATTGTGTAGCTGCAATGAAAACAAAAAAACAAGGCATGAACAAAGGAGATGATGCCATCAGAGCAATCCCTTTGCATGTAGGGGACAAGACTCTTCCTGTACTCAGCTGGCTCAGGGCATGAAAACATCCTGAAAGGGAATTTAGCAGCTTTTGCTGAAATACTCTGATACAGCCCATCAACTTGTTTGGTGTTGCTCAGAAACAGTTCCTGTAGATAGGCACAAACCTAGGCCTTTCCCTCTTTATTCTGTGCCAAAAGGTGGGGTTGTCATACAGCATCTTACAGCCCACGGGCTGCTTCTGGAGGGGAGTGTACACAAGGGTTCAAACTTTCTGCACCAAGCTTTTTTCTGCTTTCACCTGCCACAGTCTTCATGAGAGGACAAAACATTCTAAAATTTTCATCAGAGTACAGATTAACAAATGGCTTCTAATCTTGTATCTTTGGAGGATACAAGTGTGAGCTGAACCAGGCATGTTTGTGATTTATTCTTCACATAATCCATTGGTGAAATGCTGAGTGTTGGCCATGGAACATCAACACCCACTGGGATAGCAGGATACCACTGGTGGAATGGTTGCATGTTCTGTGGCAGTCTCAGGTAGTTAAAAGGCCAAAGCCAAGACACTAGAAGTTGACAGCCAGACCATAGGGGTAAATAATCATGTACAGAAACAGTCCATTAGCACTGGAGGAGACCTTTAGGTTCTCAGTATTCTGTCTTAAGCAGCCACTCTTCATCATTCCCAGGAAAACCAAGAGTTGAGGCTTCTTTTGTGAATTCCAGAGGAACTAATAGAACTTTGTGAGATGTATTCCTTTCCCTTTGCAGCCAGTGGAGGTTCCATAATGAACCTTTCTGATGCCAAGCTCTGTGCCTTTCTGAATCCTGAGTGTGGCATAGCTCAGGATGAGTAAGGGTGGCAGACAGAGTTTATTCCAGGACTGCACGTCAGCTCAGCTGCTGTGCACAGACCCATTTCTGGAAACTGAGGCTGGGGGGGGGGTGGGGTGTTGCTTTGAAAAGCTTACCTGAGGCTGCACTTTGGGGGGTTATTACTCTACTGCAGAATCTGGTTTCTGAATGTATGTCTTGACACATGACACGGGTTTGCAGTGGAAAGAGCTGATGACAGAGGTTGCTGCTGCTGCTTCTTTTTGCATTGCTGCTAGTGCAATACAGCAGGGGAAAAGAGGATGCTGGAGCCTTTCAAACAGCTGGCTCCCTGCTGTGCTTTTTCCCAAAGGATCTTTAGGAGCAGGCATGGAACGTGCTGTGAAATTCTGGTAGTGGCAGCCAGACAGCCTTGTGAGAGAGGCAGCAGCTCTGGGAAAGATGACGATCAGGAGTGGGCTGCTGTTCCTTCCAGAAGAATTCCGTTGGTGAGCTGGCTGGGTTCTGCTCCTCCTCGGGTATCCATCCAGCCCAGAGCCAGCCTGGCTGTGGGGAGCTGGCCTAGGGAGCTGTGTGCACTCTCAGGCCACACAGGACGGCCAGTTGCCATTGCATGGTGTAGATATTCTTCAGCCAGGTTTGTGAGGAGGCTCCACAGGTTACAAAGGGAAGCAGTGGCCAGTCCAGCTGCTCTGCTCCAAGGGTAAAACCTGCTGAGTGCTGGTGTACATCTGCAGCAGTGAAGGCTGCATAGCCTCTGCCCATAGCTGGCATGATTAATGGCTTTGTGCCATACAGAGGGAGTTTTAATCAAATCTATTGTCATCTATATTCTGGAAATATATCTCTATGTCATCATATATAGTCAGAGCAAGCTAAATATGTGACATTCGGCGTATCTCCTGTAATCAAGAGCTGACCTTTTGGCAGTAGCTGGGAAAGAACATGCAGCAGGATCTTGTTAATTCATGCTAATGACTCGGGGGCCGAGTCGGGGATTAGTTGATTTTACAGCTTAGCAAGTAAGGGAAACACGATGACAAAACTTCAGAGGTGCACACTGCAGCACTGTGATCTCTGCTCGTTTCTCCCCATGGCAGCACTGTGCTTGTAAATACATCTGCAACGTGCAAGTGAATGTTGTTATCATTAATGAGAGCAACGAGGGTTTCCTGGTAATGGCACATCAGTAGCCTGGTTTTAAATATCTTCACAGAAAATCTACTGGTTAGCAGTGTGAGATCAATGAAGTGGTTCTGAAGGTAACAGATGTTGTTTTTCAGCATTAGTGTCATGTCAGATCATAAAATAAGTGAAGCTAAAGGTACTTGGGAAAAGAATTATCCTTAGTAGCACAGTAGCATGCAGGTGTATGTGCTGGTTAGAAGCCCATGAAGAGCTTTATCATTAGGTTGAACTACTTGAAAATGACATACACTGGAGCAGTTAATACTTGTTATGCTTTTAGCAGAAGAAGGAGCTGAAGCCTCAGCATAGGAAGCGTGGCATGCACTTGCACTGTGCACTGGTGTGTCAGCAGAGCAGCCTGGCTAAATAAGGCAGTGCATGAGTGGAGCTTATCAGGGCTCGACAGCAACAGAGCCACTAACAGCTGATAGAGCAGCCCATCTTTCTGTGCTATCACCAGCTCCCTACACTGCACGGGCATGGATGGTTTATTGTCTGCTGGCTTGCTGATTGTGCTCAGAACCTAGCCCTGCACCTTTGCTCCTCAGCTCATTGATGCCAGAAGTCACCCGAGGGAGCTGAGACCCTTAGCAAGCCAGATGTGGTGGTTGTGATGTGAAAACATCCCTGGAGGTCGTCATATCCACAACATGGAGAAAGCAAGTCCTGACTAATTTTTCCTCCCTCACTCTGAGGGATTGTCTCCACTCAAATGAGTGGCTAAGCTCCCAGGGACCTTCCTGGGAATGCTACTAAAATCCAGAGTAAAATGCCCTTAACATCCATTGTATCAGTGTCAGATTTGCTGCTCAAATCCGTGTAAATATGGTTGTCAGGTTATTTTGTCCCTGTGTAGTGCAGGAGCTTGAGTCCTGAAGATTTTTGTGAATGAATTGAGTAGGCCAGTAAATAATCTTTAAGATCTGATGGCAGCTGGCTGCTACTGGAACTGAATACAAACATCTGGGCATATATGGCCTTTTTTTAAGGATTTCTGAAAAATATCATATGTTAAATACCATTCCTTCTATGGTTTGGGGAATCTCTTCTTTTCTTGCCAGTTCAAGTCATTAAACTGCAAGGCCGAGGATGCTGAGTTACTGGCAATGTTTCTGTGACTAGAAGTGAGAAATAACTTTTACACCCAGTGGGAATTTAAGGCAATAGCAAAAAATACCCTTCACTTCTCTAGCACATTTATCATTTCTTGTTCCTCCTGACTGTCTGTCTCCCTGCCTTGTTAAGTCAGGGAAGGAGGGATGATGTACCTTGTTTTTTTTGTTTTGTTTTAATTTGTTGCAGTGACTTTAGTCTTTTCATATTCATCCTTTGAGTTTGGATGTGTACCCTGATTTGTTTTTCACACATACAGCTAAAAGCAGTCTTGATAAATTTACTGTTATTCTAATTTTCCTGTAAATACAAAGCAGACATTCTAGATTTCTCTCTATAAAATCTCCAGATCTTATGTACTTCTGCCTTGTCACTACACATGTACTTGCTGCCACTCAATGCTCTCCTCTGGCAAGTCAGCATCTTGCTTATTTATTCTTCCACATCCTTTCTTTACTGGCTTCCAGTTCTCACAACAGCCTCCTCAGTGCTCACCCTTCACTTGCCCTCCCCTGTACAGAAGCTGGCTGAGGACTGGAGAGTGCTGGGCATCCTTCTGAGAGCAAGCAGCAAGTGCAGAGATTGCTCTCTGGGACCCTCACGTCTTGTCAAAGTTGTTCATTATGCATAAGCAAAATCACACAGAGAGACTAAAACTCTTACTGCAGGTTAGAGAAGTCTCCTGATAATTTTGGATCACAGTCCTGGGAAAGTAGAACAGATAAAGCTGAAAAAGAAAACACTGAGGCTTTTTGTTTGGTTTGGGGTTTCCCCCCCCTCCTTTTTTTTTTCTTCCTGTTATCTCTTCCTGAAGCTTGGAATGAAGAGTCAGGTTTCTTTCAGGACAAAGAAGGGACTTGCATCTGAGTCTCAGGAAGAATGTTTGGCACCAAAGTCTCCAATGCAGGAGTGATCCAGGCAATGCCACTGGCCCTGCAAACACTCTTTGCTGTTTGCAGGCTGGGCTGTTTTCATCACACCCCACACAGTGTCCTAACAGGAGCTCCCCACTGGGGAGTGTGGCTGTGGGCAGTGTGTTTCACAGGGAGCTTTCTGTCCTCTGCATCCAGCTCTGCATCCCATTGGAGCACCTGTGTACCCAGCTCCCCTGCAAAAGAAGAGCATTTGGACAGAGCAGAGAAGGAGGTTTTCAGGGAGCCTTTTGGACCTGTTTTTTCTGCTGCATGCAAGATACTCCTGTCAGTTTTCTAGAAGGTGGCTGCAAACCCCCAGACTGGAGCTGGATGCAACCACTGCCATTCTTTAGTCACTGAAGGATGCTTTATTTTGAGGAATTCTAGTAACAAATGTTATCTTTTTAATTTCTGAAAAGACACTTTGAAAATAGTTGTAACCATATAATTATGCAGACTTACAACTTCGCTCTTACTGGGTATTTTAAAGCTGTTGTGCTCTGTATAAATATTTGAACCTGCTGTTCTCACACCACAAAAATTTACTGTCTCTGTAATGAAGGCTGTCTCACTTTAAAAATAAATGAAAAAAATAAAAGGTCTGAAGCAGTTTAGGGCTCTGCAAAACATGCCTTGTAGTCCCTGATACCTGTTCATATATAGCAGCAGGAGCTTGGCAAGCAATGTCATTATATTATAGGTTATTAATTATATATTATACAAACCAAACTCTAAAGAAGGTAGATTACCTGCTCAGCCGAGTAGCCCAGCTTGAGAATGAGGTTTTGAGGCTTCAAGCTGAAGTGAAAGGACTCAGGTGTAGCAGGGAAAGTGAAGCTGAGATGAGCTCCACTCAGCAGATAGGTAACACCCAGGATCAGG
>JAOEGS010015453.1:39938-54879 GCA_025447755.1 Corythornis vintsioides | reverse complement strand
GTCCCTTCCAACCCCTAATATCTATGAATCTATGAAGAACCCATTCAATAGCTGTTGTTTTAGTTGCTGAATGGAACCTGATTCATTTCTGTGGAGGTTTTATTAATCATATCTATGCTGAACTTGAAGAGCAGCCTTGTCTGGGGCAGGGGCTGTACTTACAACTTTTATCCTGCATCAACTTTCAGAGCATTTCAGGGCAGATCTGCTTGGTGTGCACAAAGACTGATAACGAGCTTAGCTGTAGTGTGGTTTAGAGATGTAGTCACTCGAGTTTTTACGTTGAACAGTAACTAAAAAATAAATGCTTCTGAGAAGGAAGTTTAGTCAACAGGGATGATCTACTGACCCCACCCACATTATTGTATTTTAATAAACTCTTCAGAAACAAATAGAAATGTTTTGACTAAAACAAATATATTTCAAAATACCTAAGAATGATTTAATCTTAAAACAAATCAACCAGCTAACCTAAACAAAACAAAAAATGAACCAACTTTCAGTCCATCTGCTGGGAAGATTCGAATCTGAAAGTTATTGTCAGAGTATGATGCCCAAAAAACCAACAAAAAATGACAGCTGTTAATTGCAGGAAGATATTTTTATGCTGAGGTGCAACCCCTGAATTCATCATGATGAGGCTCTGTTTTCAGCATCTCACTGAAGCCTCTTTTATACTTTTATACAGGTCATGCTGCTAAGGGTTCTCATTTCAGACTTAGTGATTTTAACCTTCAGCTCATTAACTGTGACTGATCTTTGTGATCATACAATAAGAGAGTGAAGCCCCCCCATGTCTTAGTTCATCCTTCAGCATTTGCTTTACTGGGTTCCAACGGGTACTTCCCATCCCAGGACTCCAGAATCGGAGTCTGGGATGTGCAGCAGTGACTTCACCTTCTTAAAATGAACAGGTTGAAAGCTTTCATACCAAAATCTGCAGGCTATTTGATACTTTCAAAACTGTAGTACACTTTTCTTTATCTTTTTGGATAGATCAAATAAAAGAATTCTGTGAAAAAAAAAAAAAAATCTCTTTTAATACATTGTTCTGTTGCTGTTTAATCTCTGATTAAACTTCTTAGCTTCTGGGTGGATGCAGTTTTCAGGTTGTCAACACAGATTCTGATTTGGGACACTAAAGCATTTCTTGTAGGTGCTAAAGTGCTGCTTCATGTAACTGGATCTGAGACCTGGAAGTGGAATATTCTGCTGCATATATAGCAAAGGAGAGGGATGGGTCCTGAGTATGTAGCCTGTGTAGTAAAGAGGGAAAGATTTTTTTTTTAGTTTAATCCTATACTTTGCTGAAGATGAAATTACTCCAGACGTATGCTGGCTTGTCCTCATTTGATCATATAAACTAGCTTAATTTGAAATGCTTTGCCTGGCTCTGCTAATGCTAAAATTACCAGAAGAAATCCCATTGCTTCTGTGATAAAAACTCAGCCTTATAAAAACAGTTGGCTTCTCTGGAGCAGTTAATGTCGTGAGGTCAAGCTGCTGGTATTTTCTATCAGGGAAGATTGTTAAGAATCTTGGCTGGTTCTTTTCAATGTACCCAGGAGGGGTATTCTCTGAGGAACCTGTTCCTCCTGAGAGAAAGCAATATTCTCCTCTCTCCTGCTCTGAGGAGTTGGTGAGGCTTGTCTGTAGGGTGCTAATATGGAGGGCTACTTTTTCCTCTTCCATTCTCAAGTTACAATATGCTAAGCAAATATTTATTAACAGCCCTTTCCAAGGCAGTGCAATGTCAGCAGCTGCACTTGACACATCCTGGGGAACTAGGAAGCTTAGCTGCTTCCTCACCCTCCCAGTGCTACCTCAGTCCCCTCCTGCACCAGCACAGCACATTGCTTCTTTGCTTCCATCCCCAGCAAAAGAAAAGCCACGCTTAAAGACCCTGTTTCTGCTGAATAGGAACATTATAGAGTCATCATCTGCTCCTTGGCTCCAATTCTCTACCCGTGTGTCTGGGCAATTGTTGAGCACTGGGGACGAAGAGCTGCAGCACCATCTAGTCACTCTGCTGGTGGCTGTGGTCCTTGCTGCTCAGGGTGGTGAGGGGTGGGACTCATCATTGCAGGGGGTTGCTGCTCTGTCCTGGTGTTTCACACAAACACAAGAGTTTCCAGCTTTTTCTTCTCTGTGTTCAGTCCAGTGCTTTTTTTCTAGAAGATAACATTTCTGAGGGTGACATTTTCTCTGTGGAGCCTCCTTTTCCTTTTTTCCTTTTCCTTTTCTTTTTCCCTTTCCCTTTCCTCTTCATTCCAATCCCTTCCAGCCTTGGTGAGCAGCATCTGGCTATTTTGCAAGCTCTCTCTAGCCTAGAGGGTTTCAATAACTAGGGGAACAGGGGAGATGCTTGTGTTGTCCTAAATCAATTCATTTGAGAAAATGTGTTGCACCGTCGTTCTGCATTTCCCCCGGTATTTCTGTGAGCCCCTGGTAAGATGTGCACCTGTTCCTCTACATCTTTCTCCTCTTTTGCATCATGAAAATGCAGGGTGAGAAGGGGTAAGGGAAAGAAGATCTGCCACAGGAATTTCTCTTTCAGGGTTGTATTTCACTTTCAAGTTGTTACCTTTGTGGCTGTCAGATCATGTGCCGAAGGCTTGGCGGTGCCAGGGCCAGAGTCTGGTAGGAATATACTTGGCAGTGGGGGGGACCATTCAGCCAATGTGCAGCTGGCTCCTCGGTGTCCTTGAGCAAGCAGGGGGCTTGGGAGGAGGCCGAATGGATTGTCTTGCTGACAGCAGCCCACTCCTGACTCCCAGGGGTTGCCACGCAGCTGAGCTGGGGATGGGGAGCATCAGATGGGGCATGGGGATCATGACACTGATCAGGACTTCACGTTGTCCCCTTCCCCTAGTGTTTTATTTAGCTTATGAAAGTGATGAAGCTCTTTACACACGAAAATTCTGTTGTGTGTTTCTGTCATAGTACTGCTAGCTGCCTTGGCTGGGTTTTTTCTTCTTAAGAGGCTTTGGTCAAGAGGACTAGCCTGGCAACTCCTCGTAGGGACCTTGTGTGAAGAACTCCTTTACCATTTTTGCAGTACTTGGGTTCATCATTCCTGACTCAATTGAGTTGTCTCCAGAGTGATGAACCATCTCTGCACAGATTTGCATTCCCTTGTAAATGAATTTCAAGTTGTACTCCCCATGTATCAATGGTAAGGACTTTTTTGCTGCCTTTGGATTGTTTTTAGGTCCAGCTCTCACAGTTGATCTCTATCAAAAGCTCTGATGTTCTGCACACTCCTTTGAAGTCTCTCTTAGGCTGGTAATTTAACCTAAGGCCATTCACTCTATTGCAGCACCATCTTTTAAGTGCAGTGATGGGAAAGTTTATTTCACTGATCTTAGTCAGATCTCTTACGTATGGTATGTGGTGCAGTAAAAACTGTTGGGGAAAACAAAAAAAAAAGCTGATCTCATCTAGTTTTTAGTGCCCCACAAGGTACAGATGTTGCCTCTTTCTGCTGCAGCATCGACTGGGGGTTTTTAACCTTTTGTTTTTGTATCTTTTTATTTATTTTTTTTCCCCACCAAATGATGTCCATTAACAGAAACTCAAGTCACATTCCCCTTTCTTTTTGGCCCAACTCTTTGGGTAACCTGGCAGCAGAGTGGGTGACCTTCAGCCAGAAAGGCCAGCTGCTCTGCTCTCCACAGAACAGCTCTGAAGTGGTGAGTGCAGATTCCAGCTCAGAGCACGGTCTGGGTTTCACACCTCCCTGTTCAGTGTCCTAATTACTGGCAGAGACACAAAGGATGTGCAGCTCTGCACATTCTGCCTTCAGCAGTGGATCTGAACACTGCCCAGCAGCCACTCACCTGCATTTAAATGCAGGAATTTACAGCTTTAGTTCTTGAAAGTTGGTGTCCTGAAACTCAAGAGTCACTCGGGTGAATCCAGGTGAGAGAATGTATTAGGAATATGTCTCTGAGCATTTCTTTTAGACAAGTTGGAGCTTCCTGCTGTTTCCCCATGCTGCCCAGTAGCTAGTCTGTGAACTAGGAGAGGCTCTAACCATTATTATTAACCATCCAGGATTTTTACTCCTCGTGCCTAAACACAGCATTGCTGAGTCTCTTCATGCTTTGCCCCTGATCCCTGCGTAGTGTGGAACGTGAGCAGTTTGTGTCCCTGTTTTCCCAAGGCAAGCTGCAGAGATGGGGTAAAATACTGAGTGGGTGGGTGAGCTGAGAGCCTGAGTACCCAGACCACCTGATGGAGACTCCAGTGCCACTCAGCTGGACCCAGTGGCTGCTGAACAGGTACCTGCTCAGATGCTGAGGTGTTCTGGTTTGTGCTGTGAGGACAGGGGGAGAGGGGGTGTGGAGCAGACATGGGAAATCCAGTTCAAATGTCTTCTCATCAGCCATGACCTTTCTGTGACACATGAGCAATCATTCCAGAGATGATTAGGAAAGCACATTAAAGCCATATTTTTTAATTAGCCAGAGCAGTAACAGACAATGTTGTGTTAGTACCCATGCAATCTTCTTTTAGCCAAATGATTCATTTTAAACTAAGTTGATAAGAGCATTGAGTTTTTCTTTTAATACATTGACTATATTGCTGAAAACAAGCATTGTCCATTTTTTATTCCCTGTCACCTCCCTGGGCTGTTCTATCTCTCAGTGAGACAAGCTCTTCTGTGATAGCTTATGCCACTAAGGAGGATTTTTGATTAAAACCATCCTGGTTTTCTGGGACTGAAATTCTCCTCACTGCCTATAGGACTAACATATGATGCTGTGTGTAATGCTGTAGTACTACCTACCACTGTTCTTTTCAGGGCTTATCTTGCTGAAAGAAGGAAATGTGTGGCTGAACTTGAGAATTATGAACAAATAGTGTTTACATGTGCAAGCAGCAAAAGATGATGCACCCTTCCCCCTTCATTGTTAAGTGGTAAATTGTTGCTATGGTGATCATTCTTTCCATCTCATCAGCTATAACCTGGTTTTCCACATCAACTGAATAGCTGCAAGCAAAGCATGATCTTTATTATTTTATTTCTTTTTTTTTTTTTTAATATCTGTTAATACTCTTTTGCTACATAGCTATTGTCTTGGGTGCTAACAGCATCAAGAGACAGTGAATGTAAGAACAATACTTCTAATTTTGTAGTGCTTAAATCTGTGCACTCATCTAAACAATCTTCATGTAGCTGCCAGCAGCTTTAAGTATATTTCTTATAGGAAGCTTATTTCTGTATTTCTGGTGCATACAGTTGATTGGGGGGGGGGGGTGGTGGTTTTGTTATTTGAAAGACTGTAAGCTCTTGTAGTAAATAGGCAAGAAACTTCTGAATTGGGTAAGCACTCTGTTGTTTGTTAGCTGAGATGATGGAAGCAGGGTGTTTGTAGTCAAATTTCACAGGACAGCTTCATTCCCTTCACCAAACTGCTGAAGCCAGAGATGCCCTCTCAGCACCACCACCATGGGCCAGATGCTTTAGGAAGCCTTGGAGCCATAGGTAGGACACTGTGGTATAGCACAATAAACATGAGTAACTATCCTCTTTGATCCTGAAGCTTTCAAAAGACAGTGTTTCTCCAAGCTTACTTATTGCTCATTGCCAATCTTTCCTTCCTGTTCTTTTCTTTTCATGTAAGATGGGAAGATGTAACCACAGTAAGTTGTCCTGCATTGCTAGGCAGCAAATGAGCAACTCTATGCATCTCATTTTACTTGTGGTCCAGTATAATTATTTTTTATTCTTGTTTTTTTTTGTTTTTTTTTTTTGTTTTTTTTTGTGGGGAACTTTTTCCACCATATTTCATTTGCATTTCTCAGGCCTGTTTGAAATTGTGTGTCATGTTCAAGAAAGGAGCAAGATCATAACTCAGGTGAGGCTTTCTATTTATTACCTGCTTTATGGGCCAAAAGAGGCCCTGCACAATAGAGGAGTATTCTCAAAGATTCTACTCCAATCTTTGTTTCCATGTACAAGCATCCTTCTAATTGACATATATGAAAATGTAAATAAGACTCTTGGTTTCTTTGTTAGTAGTCTTTTTTGATTCTGTATACGAAACAGTATTTTTCACATCTCCAAATACTGCAGCCTTCCTCCTGGATGTTCCTGACCTGTGTCTGCTACATGATGTCAAAGATCATCTCTCAGCAGAGCAGTCTCTTAAAGGCTATGGGGAGAGTTTCAGTACAACCATAAGTGTGTTACCTCTAGAGGCAGGCTAGATATCTGTTTCAGCAAAAAAACTGGTTGTGAGAGAGAAGCAGCTGCTCCGTGTTTTGTTGTTGCATTTTCCTGATTAAAATTTCCTACAAAACCAGAAATAATTCCTCACTTAAACAGGAGAAGAGTGACCCAGGGTCAGTAGCTCCCAAAGAAATAGCTGGGGAGCCTTTATAGCAAGTTCTTTATTTACTCGACCTTCTCCTTCCTTATTTTCAAGCACACTTTTATCCCTCAGTACCAGGGATCTTCTGCAAACACAGGATAGGGACTGGTCTGGGTGCAGGAATGACTGGCTGAGACTGGGAGGGATGAAAAGATGGTTTCTTTCAGCTCTGCTTCCCCTCAGATTTAAACACCCATGAAACTACAGCCTTTGCTTTACCTGTTTGGTTTGATTAGTCTTCCACAACCCCTTAAAGGGGTCTAGTGTGTTCCTTTGTTACATGACTGTAATTGGGAATTTGATGACCTGGAAAAAATAATTAGGGCAAAATGCCAGCCAGAGAAGACAATCTGAACAGTAGGACTGTACATGTGGGAGCTAGGATTTCTTTCTCTCTTATTTCCCTGTATAGTAATTGCAGGATTTTTTTAATGCTTTGATTGCAGTTGTCTTCTGAAACCCTGTACACAAAAATGGTTCAGGGAAAGACAAACAACATCAAAACAAGGCCACATTGGCCATGTAAAAGGCTGTAATATAACAACTGCTCTTTATTCCAATGGAATGTGTGAAAGTGTGCACAGGTTGTCCTGTTTGCTACATTCTACTCTTTTTATGTAGCTGGTTTCCTATTTATTTTACCATTCATTCAAACAACTGGTTCTAAATTCTTCTGCCTGTAGTGGTAAATAGACTTTGTGGCTGTGATATAGTAAACATTCAAACCTGTACCTTAGCAATGTTGAAACAGATTAGAAAATACAGCTACAAAGTTCCATCTTTGAATTTATTTGTGGAAAAAAAAAAAAAAAAAAAAAAGGTAAGAGTTCCAATAATTTTAAGCATGAATGTGCTGGGATACAGTGTCCTCTCCTGAGGAAAGATGCTGTTGGTGCCTGCCACAATTTAGCTGTTGCTATAGATTGAAACCTATAGTGTCAAAACCAGTTCAAGCCAGGAATTGATAAATAGTGCTTTAAAAAAAAATCAAAGCCAAACCAAAATTAAAACAAACAGCAAAACCCAAAGCTTTTTTTTGCCTTTGGATTCCTGTGAACCTGGTCGGGAACTGCAATCCTGTCTTCTAGCAGAAGTGTCAAATCAAGATTCACAGCTTAATTGCTGCTGAGCATATTTTATTCCATTCCTAACCTGTTTGTCTTCTTGCCTTTTAACATTTCTGACACTGTTAAGGGAACTTGCTTAAACAAAATGTCCTTTGTTCCTCTTTAGCACTCTGAAAGAATCTTATCTGGAGGCTAACAGAGAGAAAAACTGCTAGACCTTTAGCAAATATTTTCATCTGAGATTAGTGAGGCTGTTTTGTATCCCACAGCCTCTCATCCCAGCCAACTGTGAGATGGAAACATGGTTGTTCCATCCAAAACATAGTAATAAGAGAAAGAAAAAGAAGGGGTTTAATTAAAAAATGAAATAATTTTAAAAAAGCACTATAAAATCTTATTTGTAGTAAGTAAATCATCAGAAAACACCAAAGCAGAGAGTGGGTTCATTAACTACATTACTTTTTAGCTGTGTAAAACTTTCTATTGTGGATTGACTATTCCAAATTCTCTCATGCACTTTCAGGATAACACTGCCTTTTCCTAGTGTGTCTTGAAAGTGCTTCACAAGGCAGTTGGCTTCATGGATTTACTCCAAGCTGTTCCATTTTACATGCAAACCAAATTCTGTTCTGGAATCAACTTTCTGTGTGGGAAAAGAGACCGCTGTAAAGAATAGATGGATAGCATCAGTCCAGTAGTTGCCATGAAGAGCATTGGACTGTGGAAGGCTTTAGAGAGAATATAGATTTACTTGAAAGAACACTAAAAGAAATTAGGTGCAGCCTTCAAAGATATCTATTGACTCATTTGGGTTGTGACATTGTCAGTGCTGAGAGAAAAGTAGTGAAGTTTGCATTGATTATTAGACATAATGTCCTATTAATTGATCCAGATGACAGCCTTTTTTCCTTTTGTTTACATCTCTTTTAAAACAAACTGGAAGAAAACAAGTAAGGGTGTTCTGGTGTCTGAATTCCAAACTTCACATTATCCAGGTTATTAAAGCTTGTGTTAGATGCAGTTCATACAGTTCAGTGCAGAAAGGGCAGCACAGAAGGGCCTTCCTTATTTTCCACTCATTGTCAGTGGGAGAACGTGATGGGTATTGAAAATACTTCTCCTCAGCTCAAACATTCTGAAAACCTTCCCGAGTATGCAGATTTCTGCCTCTGTCCTGATCCAGTATTCTCTGGAATAGAATCCAGCAGGTGGCTTTGCAGGAGGACAGTTGGATAGCCTGAGGTTAAAGCTGCCCGTGTAGCTTCAAGTGCTCCGGAGAAATTGGGACCTTTTTAGAGCTCCTGTGGATTTGGTGGCATCTACTCAGCAAAAGAGCCTCTTCCCCTGGGTGGTGAGGGACTGACACATCTGCTTTCTAACGCAGTTGCCAGAAGAGCTGTCCCCAGCATCTCAGACAGAGCCATTGTGCCAAATGTTCCTGAGATGCTGTCGTGGGAGTCAGCCTTCCTTTTCCTTTGGCAATATTCTTGCTTCTCACACAACCCAGTAGATTTAACAAGAAAGCAGAGAGCTCTTTTTAACCCACACTATCAAATATGGCCCTTTAGACCCTGTTCCCTCAAAGCTAATTGTTAGGACCTCAGGTGGCTAGGTCCTTAAATATCATTTGACCTGAGCAGCCCATTCAGTTTCAGTCTTCCATGCCAGAGACAGCTTTTCTTTCCTTTCTTCCTCCAAAGATTTTTTTTTCTCTCTTTTTTCAAACAAAAGGAACCTTCGTGCTTCATGAAAGATCTACAGATGAGGTTCCTACTCTCTTGACACTGAAAACTCTGTATTTTTCTCACGGTAGCTAAGACCTTTCTTCCCTGTACTAAAAAGCTCCAAAGCTGTCCCCGTGCTGTCTCACTTGCAGGCTGGCAATCCTTGATTATATCACAACAAGTTCAAAGTATAAGACCAAATAATCTTTTCCAGACCAATTCATCTTTTATTTTGGAGGTAATGCATGAAGTGCCTGAAATTATCAGTCAAGGAAGGCACATCTTGAATTTTCTGTGATGCTGTCACACTTCACAAATGGGTGAAATGTGTAAAATAAGGAGCTCATTTCTGGTTTTACCTAGACAGCCAGGCTGTGGGAGAAACCACAGTGCAGTGATTCATGTTGCAACCAGTGTGCTTTCTGTCCAGGTATCTTGGAATTGTACAGCCCGGCAGCTTCAGTTGCTTTTCAAGCCCATTAAACATGAGAAAAGGTATCATTCTTCTCCCCAGGGAAGGCTCTTCTAACAAATTCCCAGAGAGCCTGAATTTCTGCCTGTATGAACTCTGATGAAAGTACATGAAAATCCTAGAACTCCTAAAAACTTCCTTGTATTTCTACCTGCTCTGTGGAATAAATAGGCTGCTGTGGACTCACTTTCAGCAGTTTCTGAATGCCACAAAAGCCTTTTGAGCATTTAGACAAGACTGTCAGCCCTAAAGCCAGGAGCCATAGGCAGAGAGCAGTGTTCCTGGGGCTTCAGTATTTTCAACCTGCAGTGCTCTTTGCTTAAGAGGAATTACACGTGTACAGGTGGAAGGATCATCAAAGTTTTGCTTCTGCTTGTTTGTGCCGTTGAGTCTCTTGATGTTTAATGTATCATAAAAGCAACTTGATTCCTATCTGCCAGCCTGGAGAAAAGTCAAATCCCAGACAACCATCCCTATGCTTCAGCACTTCCCTCATGGAGAGCTTAGAGTGTTTGCCAGTTAAGCTCCTCAGACAGAACACAGCAGCCTTTGCTGTGGTCGACTGTTTCTCTGATTTTTATTTTTAATAGTTGTCTTTAAACATGTCACAAAATTGGGAACGACTGAGAATGGAAGAGCTACTCCCAGGACAGGTTGTTTTTCTATTTTTCTAGACATCTGGCACCTGATGGGGGAATAGAAATGAACCATGCAAAAAAAAAAAGATAAGCCCAATTCGCTTCTGGCTGTCAGACTGCTAAGGACACAAGGATTAAAGTTAAACACATGCAGTTAATGCCTCTAAAAGGATGAAAATGCTGCAGTTTTGTTTCCTCCCTAGATTTTAATGCCCAAAGATATTAACATTTAAAAACCAACGTTGCCATGGATGATTTGAATTCATGTCAATATGTTTATTATTTAAAGAGCTTAAATGCACCACGTTCTCCTTTTGGTTACAAATGCAGACATTGTGCTGTTCTAGCTCATAAAGATTTCTTTTTTGTTTGCCATTATGTTCTAGATATTTTTTTAGGCCTCCCCAAAACCATTTGAGATGAAACCTTTATTCCATGGGCTGTGCAGCCTTTCAGTTCTCATTTGTTACAAAGATCTCAAATCCATCTTAGTATTATTATTTTGAGAAATAAATGTGTGTGCTACAGCTTTTGAAGAGAGAAAGACAAATAAGCAGCAAGCCAATAAGATTGTAGTTGTGACTTTTTTTTCTTAATATATTTTTTCTTCTTCAAGCACTGTAACGAAGTCTTTGGATTCAGATACTAGCATCTAATAATTTACAGACTGCCAAAGTCACTTAGGAAGTGCATGAAGCCTATTCCTAGGAGTATGTATGACTGGGGAGTTTTATCCTCATTTTTTGAAGCCAGAAAAACCCACAGAATTGTAAATAAACGCTCACATTTTTCATGGAGTTTCCTGCAATGTACTTTTCATGAAACCAGAGCATTGCAAGTTATGGAGATAATGATGTGGAAAGAGATCAGTTTATATTCTTTATTTCACTCTGCAAATACCTTTGTGTTCTTTGCTAAGATACCTGTAACACTGGACTTTTTTTTTTCCCCTAAAATATTAAAATATATTATCCTTAAACAGCTACATCAAGTCTGTATAGAGGAGAGATTAAGAAGTAAAGATGTTGTCAAGGATATTTGACATTTGATTTATTGATTGATTCATTTGATTTATTGATTCATTCAGTTTCTCTGAACAAGTTTACAGATTAAAAGCGCTTCCACAAATTTTCTAACTAAAAACAGTCTAACAAAAATTAAATACAAATATATTACTTTCTAAAACTTGACATTTTGTTTAGTATTTTCTGATTTTTTAAAATTATTTTTTAGAAGAAACTGAAAGTGGTAGAAATCAGTAGGATACTGAAAAACAAGATCGTGTTTAAAATTGAAGAAACCAGACTGTTTTGATGCAAAAAAAAAAAATAAATAAAAAATCTTACTCCCTTCCCGTAGACTGCTCTTATTTTTGCTCCCTTCAGTCAACCAATATAATTGGCTTTGGTGATCTGAAAAAAAAAAAACCCAACCAAAACCAGATTGTTTGTAGATATTCTTTCACCCCTTTCCAAAAAACCTCCTGTCTGCAGGAATTAATATTATAGTGCCAGGGAACTGAAAGAAAATATTGCTCACTAAGGAGACTTGGTAGTAAAATAGAACAGGATCTTAGTGGATCCTGTAAATCTGGATGGGATATGATCCTATTAAGTAGGATGGACAAATGTACATTATAAAACTGGATGAGATATGGTCCTATCAAGTAGACAAATGTACATCAAGATTTATGTATTCCTCTAGAGCTGCTTGGCACTTGGTGATATGAAAAGACACCAGTAGGGCATCACCATTGGCAAAAAAAAAAAGGGGAAAAAACCCCAACCTACAAGCACAATATTCAGAAGTGTGTTTTGCCCAAAGTGTGAGTTTGAAATGATGCTGCTCACCTGGGGTCATGTGTGAGCAGTGTGGCAGCAACACTTCACTCATGCAAGTTCCTGACAGAATGCTGGGTGAAACTGAACACATCCCACCATCAGCAAGCACTGCTACCCAGGGCAGAGGGTGGGCTGTGCACATAAATAATGCCAGGCTAGTGGTTCAAATATGGTTAGAGAGAGTGCCATGGAAATGCAGTTTCTCTAGTGACAGCAACTTAAACCCACTTTCTAAATTCAGACATTAGTACATGAGCCTTTTTCCATCAGGTGAGCAAAGGCCTTGAAGGACACACAGGGAAATTGAACTGATTTACCTCCATTGTAAAGAGCAAGTTTTCAGAAACCCCTTTGTGGGGGGTGCTCCCTTTCACTCACCTGAGATCTTGCTGATCTGCTGAGTACCCCTGTGACAAGTGCACTTGACAGAAGCACAGCCCCTGGTGCCCTGGAGTTGCTGAGCAGCTCTGGCTGTGCTGCTGGGACTGTGGAGGCCTGGAGGAGAACACAGACAGGTTCTGAGCCTGGCCAGTTCCTCAGCAAACACACAGACCACAGGCTGGTGTTTGCCACGTGAGTGCATTTGTGCTGACCACACAGCTCAGAGGACCAAACAGTAACTAGTCCAAGTTTTTTATTTTTAATGGAGGAAGAGTGCTTCCAGTGAAGTGATGAGGACACCATGTTAGACGTCTGAAATACCCACTGGAAACAGCCCCTAATAATCTAATCTCCCTTCAGAAGATCATGTGTTTTGGGTTTTTTTCCTGAGAAAATGGATTAAATGGGATTTTTTAAATACATTGCCTCATATTTTAAAGATTTAAAAAAATCCATCTTTTTATCTGTAGGATACACTCAAAATGTTTCAAGCTTGACTGCCCAAATTCAACTTCTAATCTTTGGACCAATTGTGTCTTCCCCATTCTGTGTTTCCCATTTTCCACTGTCAGATCTCCATCCCTGTGTACACCCTAAGTTCTCATTGTTTCTTCAACAATCAACAGATAGAAGGTTCAATAAGTTTAAGTTTAAAAGCTTGGTTTTTTATAACCTCACTTATTCTGTGCTCCTGACATTTCTTCTCCCCCTTCTCAAAATGTAGATGAGCTGAGTGTTGTTCCATTAGTAGTTTTAAGGATTCTTTGTTATCTAGAACAGCAGGAACAAATTCCTCTTTCTGGAATAAAAAAACCCAAACAAACTGTAATAGACAGTTCTAAATGGGGTTTAAATGTAGATAAACATTACACAATGCATTCCTGAGGTGTGGCATTACATATAAAGCTGCAGAATGCTTGGGAATGGTGTTTAAGCTCTTCAGCCCTCAGTACTCCTCCTTCAACTCACTTTTCAGAACGAAGCAGGTAGAAATCTGACTGGAGTCAATTTAGCTGTGTGTTGCTTTTTTATTGTAAGTACAGTTTGATTCCTGCCACAGAAATAACATTTTTGTCCCTGGCTTGGTTGCATTTACCACTACTGTGGACTCATTAGCTAAGTGCTAGGTTGTCCCTCTACGTATGAAGTGTTTTTGTTATAAATGTTTTAATTTTACAATGTTTTGAAAGCTTTCAAGCACATGTTATGAGCCATTTCATGGAATATTAATGACAGGGTGATACTTTTAAGTAGATACACACATGGAACACATGGCAGTCACAAAGCTAATAGTGTGTGTGAGGTGTAACAGTAGCTGAGAATTAATTTTTACAAAGGCCTGCCTGTTGATCTAAGGAGAACCCCTGGAAGGTGCATTGCCATGGGTTATAAAGAGCAGGGTGCTTTTCATTGCCCACACTATGTTGAGGAGTGCTGTCCAGATCCCTGCACAGTCTCTAGTTTGCTGCTGGAGCTTCAGACTGACCCTTCCTGGAGAATAGCATGGGAAGCCCCCTGCAGCCTTTTTCTTGGCTGATGGAGAGGAAAGGATACTTTTTATTTTTTGAGCTTTCTCTTTCAAAAGTCCTCCTGAAGATTTCTTGTCACGGCAAAAGACATGGAGCTGTCAGGGAAACAAAGCCATTCTGCAGTACATGGTGGGTTGTTTTCACTTAGTATATCACAGGCTTAAATCTCCACGAGTCATTACTGATAATAAACAAAACTTCAAGACTTTGACAGAATCTCTCCAGGAACAAAAAGTGAAGAAGGCTTTCCCAAAGTGTGTAAAACATGAATGGAGCCAGTGGATTCTATTTCAGTGGAGCTACTCTGCTTTGATAACTCTCCCTTATCAACATTACCATTAGAAACTAGCATCTTTCTCTGCATGAGAACACTCTGCCAATTACACTCTGATGGTGTGGAGGTCAGTGCCAGGCAGAATAAGGTACAAACAAAATGTAGTGCCAAGCAAGCAGGAGAACATATGGACAATACAAGTTGGAAGTTAGAATAATAAAAAAAAACAAATATCAGGAAATCAAATAGCAAGAGGAAAATTATTTGAGTCTGACACTTTAAGTGTCTGAAGTGAAAGAAATGTCTGAATGTAACTAACTGTACTGCCATGGCTGAGAGCACAATTCCTGATGCTGGTCACTCAGCATTTTAGCTTCTAAACTGTCTACTGTAGTGGTGGCATTGGTATCAGACTGGTTTTATATGGGAGAGGGCTGGTTGTTCTGACATCATAAGAGTATGGTCAGTGTCTAGGTTATCCATGGACAGTGCCTGGGTTATCCATGGTCAGTGTCTAGGTTATCCATGGACAGTGTCTGGGTTATCCATGGACAGTGTCTGGGTTATCCATGGTCAGTGTCTAGGTTATCCATGGACAGTGTCTGGGTTATCCATGGACAGTGCCTGGGTTATCC
>JAOEGS010015453.1:0-25449 GCA_025447755.1 Corythornis vintsioides | reverse complement strand
TCCAGGCTGAACAACCCCAGCTCCTTCAGCCTGTCCTCGTAGCAGAGCTGTTTCAGCCTCTGATCATCTTTGTTGCCCTCCTCTGGCCCCGCTCCAGCAGCTCCATGTCTTTCCTATGTTGAGGGCTCCAGAACTGGCTGCAATACTCCAGGTGAGGTCTCAGGTGGCTGACACTTCTGCCCCACCACAAGATGGCTGCCGCTCCCCTGCCCCACCACAAGAAGGCTGCCACTTCTTTTGGCCCACGACAAGATGGCTGCCACTTCTTCTGCCCTAGCACAAGACGGCCACCATTTCTTCTGCCTCACCACATGATGGCCGCCATTTTTTCTTCCCCATCACAAGATGGCCACCACACAGTCTAATGAGTCTCTATAGGGACTGATTTGCCTCTATAGGGCTGCATAGACCCCTAATGAGGCTGTATAGTGGCTGTTTGTGCTCATCAGGGGCTGTATAGACCCCTTCTTTGGCTGTATAGAGGCTGTTTGGGCAGTATGGGGGCTATATAGGTACCCCTAATGAAGGTGTATAGGGGCTGTATAGACCCATTCCTCAGCTGTATAGAGGCTGTTTGGGCTCTGTAGGAGCTGTATAGACCCCTTCAGGGGCTGTATAGGGTCCTCATATGATAAGTGATTGGATTAAGAAGCCAAAGCCATTGTGTGAGGGTTCAGTGCACATATATTTGTATATAAAACAAGTTAATGCAGAGAAGGGGAAAAAAGTGATTCAAGCCCTGTTGCCTCTGTAAGGGCAGAAGAGATGTTTCATTCTGAAGGTTAATTACTTCTGTGTCAAACAGATACTGTGAGCATGAGGGTAGAAGGTAAATAGATTAGGGTAAGACGTAAAACGTACCTCAAAACATGCCTGAGGAAAAGAAAGAATGCCAGGTATGCGAGTCAGTACTCAGTCCCTTGGGCTTCACTCAGAGACACTTTATTTCATTGTACGATGTTTATTTATTTTATTTATTATTTAATTGATTAAGAGTGAATCACCCCACGATGTCAGTGAACTTTGGGTAAAAACTGCCTCTGCCAGCGGTTTAGCAGGGCAGTCCTGACATCCCAATGCAATAGTTCTCACTGTGAAATCTTCTTTTTGCTTTAATCACAGTATTTCTGTTACACTCTGTTTCAGGCCCTGATTATATCAAACAAAAATTTCAAGAAGGAATGGAGGTGAAAGAAAAATCTGAAGAAAAAGTTCAGGAAAATCCACCTACCCCAAAAGAGTCACCTCACTTCTATCGAAAAGGTACTACACCCCCTCGGACCCCAGAAGCAAGCCCAAGGCACAGTCCTCCCCTTCCTTCTGAGCTGTCTCCTTCAAAACAGCTGAAAAAACAAAGCTCCACTTCTGAGATGAGACTCAGCCAAGACAAAAAGCTTGTAGCCACTGAGAATATAACCCCCACAACTAATAAGCCTTTATATTCAAAAGCACCCACGAAGGAGGACGGGGCTGGGAAACACCAGCCCAAATTTACAGCCCATCACAATCCCATCAGCACAGAGAATGGGGAGCTGCACGGCCACTACCACGGCTACTACGTGAAAATGAACGCCACGGGGCTTCCCCAGATGCTCAGGGAAGAGGAGGAATTTGGCAACCCATCCCCGGCGGCGCTTGCTCGGATCCCATCCTCCCAGAAGCCAAGTCCTGCTAGATCCGAGGGGAGGCCAGATGCCAAAGAAAACAAACCCGATGCAAAACTGAAGAAACCAGAATTTGCTGCACCAAAGAACCCAGCTAATAACGAGTCCCGTTCTGCAGTGGAAAAAGTACAACAAAACAGCTCGGTGAGTACCCCCAGAAACCTCACTCTCACTGCCCTTCTGCCCCACTGCTGAGCTTTGCAGCCCAAAGCCAGGCAGTGCTCCCTCTGGCTGCAGCCTGCTTGCTAGACTCCACCACGCCAGGCTGCAGTGGTGAGCAAATATTCCAGCCCTTTACATTATCCTTTTGAAAACTGGGAAGGGAAAGTTGATAGCCAGATACGGACAGAGTTTTGAAATGTGAATCCCTATTGAATCTGAATGTGTGTCTATGTGCATATATGTACGTGTGTATGTGCTTTTTGTGTTTGTTTAAATACCTATGTGCATATATATATATATATGTGTGTGTGTGTGTGTGTATATTTACCCCCAAAAAACAGTGTTCAACGTACTTCAGTGATGATCAGGCAGTACCGAGGGTTACAGTCAAGCTCTTCCCCAGAGGTCTGCTTGGGAGCAGTATGCAAGCCTGTGGTCTGACCCAGTTCAGACAACCTCCCATTTTCATGTTCTCCTCTGTGTGGATGGTAGGCTCTAAAAGCAGGCAATTTACATTTCAATGCAAACTGGTTTAAAATGCATACTTCTGACAATGCTTTCGTTTTTACTGTGATTTGAAAAATTAGTCTTTCTTTTTCATCAGGAAATGGAGAAGGACTTCTGAAACTGCAGTCAGATCAGTGTGAATCTGAATCTCATTGTTATTTAGGAATAATAGAACTATCAATAGTTGTGGAGAAAAGGAGAGATGACTAATAGCATTTCTAGTCCGTGTTAGAAAAAGCCAGGTTATCGAATTCAGAATCTCTGATAATGATAAATCTACTTCTGAGACAAGAGAAACTCAGGAAAATGTTAGTTGTAGATCTTGAAAGTTCACTTTAGAAAACGAATATTGTCATAATGTTTCTTTTTGATGTGCAGTATTTCTTAGAATCATTTTTGGTACACCTGTAGGAAAAAAAACCAACCACCAGTGTGTCATTATTGATGAATGACCCATTTAATAGATCCAGGTAGCTTAGCACCAATCTGTGGCAAAACAGTTCTATAACTGACACCAGACTTCATTACTAAAGAACTGAAAAATAAAGAGGTGCAAGAATTTCCAATCAGCAAGCATTGTAAATGATCTTGTCAAACAAGTTCGACGTCCTTATGTTTGAGAAAGGAATCATATCCTCAGAAGGTCACTTGATTTCCTTTTACACAGTTATATATTCTGCCAAGGAAGCCAGGAGTCGTGCAAAGGCTAAATGTTACATTAGAATACACTTTGAAAACCTGACTGATGGGTCTTAAAAAGTAATTAGAAAAATACCAGTCATTTCATATTATTATGGTGAGGTCATTCTTGAATTAATTCTGCTGCTCTGTTGTATTAACATTCTTACTAAAGACATGGAAAAGGAAATAAAAGTGCTACTCATGGAGTTCATAGAAGACAGAAACTGATGAATAATGAAAAGAAGGAATCACCAGGACAAGCTGATCCAAATCACCTGCTAAGAAAGTTTCAAGTACAATTATCCATTTACAGCACTGACAAAAAAAGTGAGACCGTATATGGAAAGACAGTTAAGAGAGCCTGGCCATGCAGGATCAGAACTGGAAAAGGTTGTTGGATCAGCAGCAAGAGAGGCAACTGAGCATGAGCTCCCAGTCTGCTGCTGTTGCTCAGAGATGTTAATATAATCCTTAGATTTATCAGCAGGAAAGATTAAGCAGGAGTACATGGGAGTCTGTTTGATCTGGTTTTGGCGCCGGTGCAACCACTTATGGAATAAAACAGTGGCCATAAATCAGGGATTTGAGATGAAAAAAAAGCCTTAAGAGAGAGTCACACAAAGAGCTGCAAGAATAATTAAAACATGTCTTTCAGTAGAGGATTCAAGGAGAAAAAAAAAATCAGACACATTACAACACTTTCAGTAAGCACATTTATAAAACAGCACGTGTGAGAACATCCAATGGCTGAACAAGAGTTAGAGAAAAGTCTTTTTAAGTTGCTCTTAATAATATTAATGAAATGTAACATCAGTTTTCAGATGCCAGGTTTCTGGAGCTGTCACTGGGTAGATTGATAATGAGCATTTTGCCAAGATGTGATCTCCTCTGGTTCAGCAGGAAGCTTATATTCTGTTCTGTGCGGATCAAAGGAGATGGCCACAGTGGTTTTGTAATCTGCAAATCTGTATTACAGCTGATAGCAGCCCTTTAACCTTTCAAATCTCACAGCTATGACTCCTATGTAGGGTAACACAAAGCTGTCAGGCTGATAAATGTTGAGTGAACATGCACAGAATTGTAGCCTGAATTGGGATGTGAAAATAAGTGGGTAGAAATAGTTCCTGTTTTCCTGCGTTTCATCCAAATATTGGTTTGGAACTGAAGGAGTCTTACCCTGAAGAAACCAGGCATGGGACCTAAATAGCAGTTTATTGACCTTCTAGAATAATCAGGATAAGGACCACGAACCTATAGCCTGTTGGAAAAGTGCTGAGATACTGTACACTGCTGTTTGCTGATACCACAGGTCACCTGGGAACTGTCTCTCTGCTGGATTTGGAGCACCCTAGTTGCATTATTCTTAACTCTCTGCATTTCAATAAGGAAGGAAGGAAGGTAGAGTTTGGGAATATATTAATTTTTTTTATATAATGGCATTTTAAGCTATATGTAGAAGTATGTGCTTTCTTCAAAAGTGTCCCGCCCTTGTAGAATAGGTTTCCTATCTCCTTATTTTTTTTTTAAATGCTGAAATGTGTACAAATCCTAAAACAATTAAAGCAGAAAGGAGCCTGCTACCAGCCTAGCAGGCTGAGGGAAAGAGTATAGAATGACTGTTTAAAGTGCCTGGAGACTTTTCTTCTGAATTTTTAGTATCCCCTTTCCACTTCAGAAGAACAGTAGCCTGGTCTGTGCTGCTCCTGGACTGACCTCAGCAATGTGCTGCAGTGAGGCAGGGGCTAACCTAGGAGTGCACAGTTACTGAGGAGAATCCAGATTCATGTACTTCTCAAATCATTCAGACTTCAGAAGGCTAGAGCTCAGTTGAGGAATTATTTTGTCTTAGTCAGTAATTGCAGTTGCTTTATGGTCAGCCTGCCAAATGATTTCCTTTTGGCTGCAAAGTACATCTGCCTTAGATCCTCCATAAAAGTTTCTAACTATACTTCTTAAGGAATATAAAGAGAACTCTCACACTCCTGAAAAGAGAATGAGAAAACACTTTTTGGGAATGCAAAAATGAATCTATAACATTTATCGAGCACTTGGATTAGATGATCCAAAAGTGCTGTTTAAAACTGTGCTGTGCTTTCCTCATTGCCACTGGTAATGCATTAAGAACATAGAGACTAGGAGATTTTCAGTTCTTCCTTCCAGGAATCTCAATAATAGCCATTTCTCATTTTGAAGAATTTTAAACTACTTCAAGAGAAGTCTGCAGCAGCTTCTTTAGTAATATTCTTATATTCTTAGGAATGTCATCTGTGCAGTGAGTTAGTTTCAGGAACTGTATTGATCTGTGATATCCTCATTTGTGGCTTTAGACTCAAAAAATACATAGTTCTGCCACACATTTGAATGTATTTCTCTGTGTACTCATTTTCTCAAGTTCAAAAATCAGAGCTTAAAATCATTTCAGAGCTGAAGAGAGTCATAGTTCTGTCAGGTCGGCAGCATGATGGCAAAGTCACCGTTGGTCAGCTGCTCCAAAGTAGCAGTCTTGTTTGCAGGCACTTACCCTCAGGAATAAGAGGTAGACAGTGGGGTTTTTTGTCACTGAAAATTAAGGCACCTTCAATTTCTTCTTCTATTCGTGACTGCGACGTGTGCACGGAGACATCTGACCACAAACCAGTGCTAACTGGTGTCTCTTGCTTGCTTGTTAGCAGCCTCCAGTCCCAGTATCAGCTTGCGTGCTGCTGTCCCACCTTGGATAGGAGCTAATTGATTGGGATTACCATGGATTTGGGCAAAAAGCCACACAGGATGTTCAGCCTGGTTTTTACCTGTATCTAAACTCGTTGTGCTGTTACCCAGTGTGCTTCTGCTGTCATCTCTATAGAATCATCATGGTTAGGAAAGAGCTTCAAGATCATTCCAGTCCTACTCTAAACATCCACTGCTAAACCCTGGCCCTGAGCACCGTATCTACACAGCTTTCAAACAGCCAGGGAAGGTGATTCAGCCGCTTCCCAGGACAGCCTGGTTCACATCCCTGGGCAGCTTTGTTCACTCAACATCCAGTTAGCAAGGGGCGTAACTACCATGACATTAGAAAAATAGATCAGAATTTGCCTGATCCTAAAAAAAACCTCCTGAGCAAACAGCCTTATGCTAAATTTAATGGACATTCCTAATGCAATGGGATTACAAGACTAGTCTTCATGTTTCCTGGCACTGTATTTTAGGAAAACAGCTTTCTTCCCTGCCTAGATGGAAACTAATTGTATAGTTATTTTTGTAACTGCCTAAGTGTCTGACTTACTAAAAGCTGAAAGGGCAGTTTTGAAGCAGGACTGAAATTTTTCTACCACAGCTCCTTTAGTGCACCTGTCCTAGTCACTCTTGAACTGTTCAGACTAATTTTAGCTTTTGCTATTTTAAGCCTTTGCAGGGCACTAAAGTCTTAATTATGGTATTTCTCTTAAAGCATTAAATGCTCATTTCTTGTCTACAAAACAGGTAGTAGTTAATTGCATAACAACCACATGCACCACAAATATTGTTTGATTATTTTTTAGCCTATCAGGCGATTCTGCTTTGGGCTTGCAGTCACACAAGGAAACAAGGTGCACATAGCAAACTAAAAGAGATGTGATTTCATTCTTTGTATAAAGCACAGAGTCGTTGCCATAAACAGGTAACATATTTTCCTTTGATCTTTGTATAAAATCAACAGTGCCATGTCACTTGCTTCTGTCTCTTTAGATGTCTGGATTCAGAGCATAACCTCTAGGGTTTTCAGTCTAATTTCTCTCATGTTACTGTGGTGAGATTGTTACATGAAACCTGCCTGACAGATGCATCAATAGAGAAGTCCTCTCCCAAGAAGCCTTAATTCTTACTTAATTAAGAAGCTGTTGGAGCTGCAGTCCCAACTTGCCATTCAGACAAAAGCCATCTTGCAGCTCTGGGGATGCTGTTTGCGGATGTATTTTGGGTGATGAGTGAGTCCCTGGCTCCTGCAAAGTCCCCATAGGTCCTACTTCATAGGTCACTGCTTTGATAGTAGTAAACCAACTTGATTTCCATGGATTTTTATTTTTTTTTAAAGATACAAATTTAACAGCCAGATCCTAGTGAATTTTAATGGTCTTAGGCAATGATCTTCACAGTTCCTTACAACTCCTGGTGCAGTCTAAGATCTACAGCTGGAATCACAAACTTTAAAGGAATTATTGACCTGATTTTGATCACAAGAGGAGTCCCTCTTAGAAACACAGCATCATTGAATGGTCCGGGTTGGAAGGAACATTTGTAGTCCATCCACCCCTGCCATGGGCAGAGACATCTGGCAGGATCAGGCTGCTCAAAGCCCCATATTTTGAATGCTTCCAGTGATGGGCCATCCACAGCTACTCTGGACAACCTGTTCCAGTTTCTCAGCACCAAAGACAAAGATGCTAAATCCCAATCTTAGTGAAAATTAACAGTGTTAATCACACTTCCTGCAGAGAGATACGTGGTATCAGGATGTATGCATTAGTTTTGTTTGTCATGAGATTTTGGGATTGTTTTGGCAGAAGAAATAATTCAATAGCAGGTTCACTCTAAGGGTGTTGACACTGACATTCCAAGACAGCAAAAATGGAGAGACTCTCAAAGTAGCTGTTGTTTCAAGTTAAACTTGTTTTCTCACTCAGAGTCTTACAATGTGGCTTTCATGCATAAATCTCAAAATTGCCAAATACACTTGGGTGAGATTCCTGATGGGAACTTGATTTTCATTCATAGTAGAAAACCACAGAATTCCCCAAGCTGGCATAGAAAGGAGGAATTAATATTGAGTTACCCACTACTACAGCAAGGCTGCTTCCAGTGCTGTGGTCAGCAAGGTAACCATGTCTGTGGCCACACTTCTCTGCCTCTTCTCTGTTCTTCCCTCCTAGTGAAGAACTGCTTCCTAATGTTAGATCAAAATGTACCCACCTCTAGTTTCTGCAGCCTTAAAATATAAGCTTATACAAATCTTTGTGGTAGTGTGTTGCAGTGAAGCAAATGTTCAGGAGAACAGAAGAACCGAGAATTTCCATCTGTTCAAGGCATTATTTCCAGTTGCTCATTGGAAAGCATCCATGTTTTTTTAAAAAACAATTATCCAGAATTGCTGCAAAGATTTAAAAGCTTTGTTCTCTGGCTTCACACAAAGATGAAAATGTCCTGCTGATTGCACTTCCTAACCCAATTCAGCTCTGCCTAGGAAGGGAAGGAATACTTTGACTTTTCATTTCTTCAGCATATAGGTCTGTAAGATAAGTGTCAGAGTAAATCAAGAGTTTCATTTTGCAGTAAAAAAATCATTTTAATCTGTAATGGAAATACTGCTAGGTGTGCTAGAGCAGTGGTAAGAAACTCCCTCCCCCCCCACCCCAACTTTGGGTGGTTCTGTTCATAAAACACGTCTGGTTGGAAATGGGTTGGGATTAGAGAAGGAACCCCCTGTCAGGATGAAGAGCTACGTTCCAGCTTTCCTGAAGCAGTTCAAGTTCCTTGTTTTGCTTTACATTAAGCTGATGCTGGGTTTGTGCTGGTAGCTTTGTGTTCATTTGTTTATGCAGTTGTATTTGTCGGATGGTTTAACCTCCCTGTGATCACAAGCAGTGGATAACACACTCACCTGTATTTATTGAGCTCATTTTCACCCTGATAATATTTAGCCCACCTGAATACCACAGGTACAGGCTATATTTCAGAAGCAGAGGCTGTAGCCTGAATATTTAGGTAATCCTTCAGAGCAGGACCAAAGCTGGTGGGAATTAGCGAGTCAGGTCACGTTTGCCGCTGTGAAGGATCCTCGTGCTGCGTGGAAGGTTGCATTAATTCTGCTATCTTTATTTCATTTTCAGGGCCCTAACTCAGTCATGATCGCCCTGGTAATGCTGTTGAATATTGGTTTAGCCATTCTTTTTGTCCATTTTCTAACTTGATTGGAATTAGGAAAGGTAAGAAAGGTCTCGTTTTCATATAAGATCACCATATCCACCCCACCTCAAACCATAAAGATTAAATTTCTTTGCATATTTTTAACGTTCCCTACTTTAATTTTAGCTATGCCTGAATGTGATTCAACATAGTTATTTAATCATGTAACTGTTTTGACCCTTCAGTGAAGTCATGACAACTAGTGATGTTAGCCCACAGTTCTCTGCAGTTGTGTCATCAGCCTTTTAAATGGCACCTGGCATGCTCAGACACAGGGAAGGAGGCTTGGAATTGGGATGGGACGCAAGAGAGATGAGACTTGGAAAATTCAGCCAGGGGCCCCGCTCGGCTTCTCTGCCGACGGCCGGTGGCTCTGGGGTCCTCTGAAGGCTGAAGCAAGGAGCCATGCTGGAAAAACAGAGCAAGTGATCTGCTGAAGCAGCCCCACCAGCGGAGCGCGTTGGCTTTCCATCTGTTCCAGCAGAGTGTGACTAAACTGAAAATGTATGGAGCTGCACTTTGTGCTGATGGACAACAACAGCTGCCTTACTATTTTACTGTCTGATGTTTGCAGTGGGGAGATGGGAAAACAACTGCCAGAGGAATGTGGTCAGAGGATTCTGTTGCTGTGGAAGCGATTCCGGCGTTCACTCCTAGCTCGTTAGAAGAAATAGTTAGCAGCATCAGTCACCAGTCTTATTCCATTACCTGCTGCTTTTGACATCTCCTGCAGTGTTCTGGGAAATCAGATTCCGTCGGCCTGTCCGTGCTTCTCCTGTCCGTTGGTTCTTTCTGCAATGGGATGTCCAGCCATAGCCAGTGGCTGCTCCCCGCTGGGGAAAGCTGCCTCTTCTGCCCAGCAGCAGAAGCAGAAAGTGGAAATGGCTCTTCTAAAACGAAGGCAAAATTCTTGAATTCATTACCCAAAACCTCGAGAGCCATTTTCCTTTAAGGTTGAGCAAGGGATAGGCCATGACTGCAACATTTAAAGGTGGTATCTTCCTGAAAGTGCTCAGATGCTTCTGCCAGTAACAAGCAAATTTCTTCACAGTAAAAGAATAAGAATCTTAAGTTGATATCAGCACATTCTAAACAGGAGGTGGAATATCAGAATAAGCCAAGAAAGATGAGATGCAGGGTTTGCATGTTGATTTGTCTTTTTTTTTTTTTCTTCTTTTCTTCTGTGTTTTCTTTGTTTTCATTTTTCATTCTGGTGCTGTGGTAATTGGTGGTTTGAATGACTGGGTTTCAACACTGAGGTACTTGGTCAGAGGTTCAGAGTCTCCTCCGAGTGCACATCAATGCCAATGACAGTTCAGTAGTGGTCATGAGAAATAACCATCATTTTAAACGACTAGATTTGTGTTGAATACATTCAGGTAGAGCACTTAGACATGGTAAGTGATTGTATATCCATTGGATGCCTTCAGTGTCTTTTCAAGTCCATTGATAATTTTACCTCAGCATTAAAGAAGCCTCAATTTATTTATTTTTTTTTTTCATTTGAAAAGTTTTGTCTTAAGTGGTTTCACAGCCCTTTGTTCAAATGATGTGATCATGTTTCTTTTTATGTGCCATTATGCTGTAATTATTGTACCCTATATTAATCAAAAGCATGCTTATTTACTGAAAACATGTGGTGTGATCATTTGGCAAGTAAAGAGTTTCATTTTAAAGCTACAGAACACAAAGGGCTTGTATTACGGTTTATTTTCATTAGAAAATCTTTCATACAATAGAGTTTTTGAACCTGTTTGTAAACTTTCTAAGTGTTTGCATGGTGAACATTCTTACGAAGTACAGTAGCTGTCTTTTGATGCAGGATATTAAAGTAACATAGGTATGGACTGGATACCAGGCAGCAAAGCAGCTCCAAGCAGGGCAGTAACACCCTGGTGGTTTTTACAAAAGTATGTTGAGAATCCTGTGTTTTGACCAGTGTGGATAAAGAAAGAACGCAGAAAGAGAGCAAACAAAAATATATAACTTGTATATTTATTTTAGAAATAAAAAAAGGAAAAAAAAAAAAGGTTAAAAAAAGAAGTACATTTCAATTGTGTTTTAAATTTAGGAAAGTGATTTTTAACTAAGAACTAAATTTTCAAAGTTACTGTGTAGGCCTTGACATAATAAACAAAATGTTCCATCCAACAGTTGAAATCACAGCTCCTGACACGGAGAAGTAATTTTGTAACTGACGTATTTAATTCCTATTAAATGTTTATTTAAAATACTTTATGCTCTGGAGATAATGGGTAACAAAGCTTATGAAAATGTTTATAAATTGAAGTAAGCATGTTAGTACCATTTATAAATATGTATGATTTCTAAGCTTTTTTAAAACAAAGCTCAAACAAATTGTTGGTATTTTTCTAAAATGTGCACAGCTGTATTTTACATGAAAGGCTATTTATAATTGGTTGTTATACTGTACACTACATTTTGGACAGCACAATGAAACCTGCCAATGTACTTTAAAAATGCCAGTTTGTCTATTTAAAGTTTCTTGCTGTCAAAGAATGAACTCTTTATCTATGAGTTTGTCTATTTATAAATCTTGACCCAAAATGTACAATGTACAGTTTTCACAACTGCATTTGCTCTAATAAAAATAAGTTGGTTATTAATAGAGTTTCAGAAGAGTTTTTCCTGTTTATGAACTGCTTTGTTCACTCTCTGGAAGCATTTTTTTCTAACTCATTCCATAAATGAGGAGTGAAGCAGGAAAATGGGGGAAATCTGGGCCTCTTTGAAAACCTTGTGAGTTACTGTACTCAACAAAACGATGCCAGGAAACAAAAGTGAAAAAAAAAACCCAACAGTCATCTCTTTACGTGTCTTCTTTTGTCTTCTGATACAGGAGCTTTGTATTCTTATAAAGTTAGTATCTTAAATTGTATTCCCACTACAGGGATGGCTTAATCTTGTTTTAGTCACTGACTGGTTCTTGTAAGTGAATCAACAACATTTTTAGACTTTGCTCCTTCTCAAGATCTTCAGAGACTCGGAGTTAGCATGAGGGTTGTAAGCCAATGTTCTACCCAGAGAAAACTCACCATGCAGCTGTCCTAAAGCCACCACATGTGCTAAAGGAGTGCATCAGAGGATTTGATTTTCTGTGCTTCTACTTCAGATTACCAGCCAGCTGTACTGAAATACTAATGCTGAGGTGAAAAAGAGAGCAAGTTGGATGAGTAGCTTTCAGCATGGAAGTTGAGAGAGTTTGTATTTTCTGTGCAATGACCCACTCCCTAAATAAAATTCTTCAAGCAGACTAAAATATATTCTCAAGAAAAAGAAACAAAAATAACTATATTGCTAGAAAATGGTAAAGTCGAGTTCACTGAGACATCTCTGAAATGTTGTGATCCCAGTTGTATGCAACATGTGCAGTAATGAAAGTAAAGGTGATGTGCAATATTTCTTCAGTTCTGTGCATGTGATAATACACTCTGGCATACAGAACTCTACACAGCAACAAGCCCAGAAATAGAAGGGGAAAAAAAGTTTCCTTAATCAGCTGAGAAATCTGACAGCTTTTGTCAACTTTCCCTGCCCATCAGTGGTCATCATTCCCAAAACCTAGTATGTGTACATAGCAGGACAACAATTTTTCTCTCGTGCCTGAAAGCAAAGAGACATTTCTCCTCTGAGATGTTGTCACCAGTGGCTTCTCAGTTGTGAACTTACAAATGGATTCCTATGGGTTTGCATCTGCTTTGCCTAAGGGAAAAAAAATACCCACGGACACACTGTGCAACTTAGTGCTCCCAGATTGAATCCAGCATGGAAATCTTGACCCCACTGAAGTGCAAGGAAAGGTTTTCCCGGGCAGAGTGGTTTCTCCTGGCATGGCTGTGTGTTTGCCCACTGATGCCAGCAGGCAGTGAGCTCTCACCTTAGACTTCGAGAGCTAGTTTCTTGAGCAGCTCTGTTTCTCTGATTAAACAATAGATGTAGTTAATATGCATAGAAAACCTGCAAATAAATGATGTTGAGGTGCCAAGGGCCGAATTAAAAAATAAAATCACCTGTTATCCTTGCTTTTTAGTGTACCCGGTCCTTTGTTTACTTCCTATATGCAGTTCTTCACTTTGCCTTCCCATCAGAAAAGCACTAAGGTTGCAAAAGGCTTGGAGTCTTCTGCAATTTGCTTTCCAAGAGGGCGGCTTTGGTTTGAAAGCAGAATTTTCTTGCCCTAAGACTACAGCTTGCCTTCAGCTACAGCTAAATAAAATCACTAATACAACTGAGTTTTGACTTGAAAAGAAAACACCTCTTTGCAAGCGCTTCAAGTCTCGAAATAGTCACATAAACAATTTCATTGACATGTTCTCTGTTAAAAGCTCTGCTAAGATACAGTTACACAATATTAAAGATTCTGAGGATAACAATATTCTAACAATAACTGGGCGCAGCAATAAAAGCCTGGAGAAATTCTCTGCATGTCAAGCTGCAGCAATGTTCTTAGCTACTGACCAAAGAACTGGCGTGTTACCAGTAAAGCAGCACTGGGAATCACATCTCAGTGGATTTACTCCCAGCTCATTGGAAGCATTTGGTCAGGGGAGGCAGTTCCACATAGCACTGTCCTGTGGAAACACGGTGCAGTTGACAGAGCCAGTGAAGAGAAGGGAAATTAAATGAGTCTTTCAGATTAAGTAGTCTTCTCATTTTCTCATTTAGTATTCACAGACACAGGGAAAAATAGAAACCATGTTAAGTCTGAGCAAGAAGCTGTGTATGGCAACATGCCATAGCTGAGCCATCCACAGTATCCATCTCATTTTTTCCTACTGGACACAGAGACTGCAAAATAAGAGACTTTACACTTCCTATCATTGTAGGAGGTAATTTTCATACACAACATCTTTAAGAAGAATGTGTCTATCCTGCCAATGGCTTCTATGCTAGGAGAAAAAGGCAAAAAGCCTCAGCTATCTAAACAGTTTGTGTTGTGACCATCCCTGTAACAGCTGAACAAATCCCTCACCCCCCATAAGACCAATAGAGAGAGTGAAGCTGGCAACAGAATTTGTTAAAGTCTCTCATGTTTCTTTGGTTTGTTTGCTGGGAGGAAAAAAAAACAAACAACAAAAAACAGAAACAAACCAGGAGGCAGACAGGTTTTTTTTTGTAATCTGGTAATGTAAATTTCATCATGTCACTGTGTGTTTGTTTCAGCTAATGGTTTTCACAATGTTTTCCTGGTAATCTAGGAGATTTTAGGTGCAAGCTCAGAGTGGATCGAGTGCCATCTCTCCAACAGGAAGGTTTAGAATGTTTTTCAGTGATAGAAAAGAACAGGCTTTTTTCCTTATCACACTTGAAATGGTTTGGGGTGTCTTTTTTCTGTGCTTCCACTGTTTTCTTCATTACCTTTTATCCTTCACTGCCTTCCCACCCACCTCCAACTCTAGCAGATTCAGCTTCCCTCTCCTTTTCCCCACACAAGGCCATTTGCCCCAACCCTTTAGCTACCCATAGCTCTGGCACTTCCTACTGGCCACTCTTGTTTAAGCAGAGTCTTCATCTCTCCGTGCCAATTTCCCAGCCAGGGTGCATGATGAGTTCTGGGCTTCGTGTACAGCCACGTGGGTTGGCAGTAGCATGGCCCACTTGCCTGAGCTTTCACAGGGGCTCCTCCATGGCTCACACCCATGAATTCGAGAGCCCCGTGGGGCAGGCATCTTGAGCCAAGGACTGGGGTTTGCATTCCTAAGTGGCTGCACTGTTAAGTGCAGAGCAATAAATGGCAGAGAGGTGAATTCTAAACCATAGACTCTGAATGCTGCCCCTTGTGTTTTTATTTTTTAATGTTGATTTATCCAAATTGGTGGAAAAGAAAGGCTAGAGTAAAAGAGTAGAATGCCAGGCATTACCCTTGACAAGGTGTATGTTCATGATGACATCTGATTTCCCTTGAGCCCAAGACGTGACACTGGGAGAAGAGCCACATCTTTCTCCAGCTCCCAGGAAGAGCAGCTTGGCAGCTATGCTGCACTGGAGCACAACAGGCAGACCTGTCCAAGGCTTTTGAGAGTGGCTGCCTGTAGCTAAAGTTCTTTGTCTGCACTTAACGACCAACATTTCAAAACTTTCCAGCTCCTGAAGAGCTCCCAGGTACTACTCAAACACAGGTTGGGGCAGGAGGAAACCAGATACTACGCTGCAAACCACAGCCCATGAAAATGTCAAATCTGGCTGAGAAATATGCCAGAGGCTGGAAGCATTTCTTTAGAGCTGGACTTGGGATAATCCCTTGGAGCTACAGACTCTGATTTTGGAATTTCAGTCAGAATTCAAATCCAGGTCTGATTCCAAGGATACCCAGCTGTAATGCTCGAACTTTTAAGGAAGGAGAGGGAAGAAGGTGGTTAAAATCCAGCTACGGTAACTCTGAGTTAATTAAATCATTACGTTCTGTACTGCTGGAACAGTGTCATTAACTGTATTTAACGTGGCAATTTTACTATATTCAGGACATGTTCCACAGAATACCTCTGCAAGTATTGTCATTTAAGATAATGGTACTTAATTACTTAGCTATTTTTAGCTGCAAAGTACTTTTATAATGTAATACCACCCAGCCTTCAAAAATACTCTAAACTGCATTCCATTTTAATGATGACAGTTCTAGATTTCTTCAGGCCACTGATGAGAAAGTCAGGAAGGAATGGGATCAGCTGCCATGGAAACAGTGAAGGCAGAATCACAGGATGGTAGGGGTTGGAGGGGACCTCTGGGATCATCGAGTCCAACCTCCTGCTAAAGCAGGTTCACCTTGATGAGGTTGCACAGGAACGTCTCCAGGAGAGTTCTGAAAGTCTCCAGAGCAGGAGACTGGGCAGCCTGTTCCAGTGCTCTGCCACCCTCCCAGTGAATGAGCTTGTTTGTGCTCATGTTTCAGAGGAAGTCAGATCCCCTTTCAGTCTTCTCCAGTCTAAACAGCCCCAGATCCCTCAGTCTTTCCTCCTAAGAGACGTTCTGGTCCCTTAATCATCCTCACAAGCCTCTCCTGGACTCTCTCTAGCACTTCCCTGTCCCTCTTGAGCTGGGGATGCCAGAACTGGACACAGTAATCCCAATGTCACCCACTAGGGCAGAGTAGATAGAGGGGGAGGAGAACCTCCCTCAACCTGATGACCACAGCTCTTCTTCATGCAGCCCAGGAGACCACTGGCCTTTTTTGGACACAGTAGGCTGATAGTTAACTTCTTGTCCACCAGGATTCTAAGGTCCTTCTCCACAGAACTGCTTTCCAGCAGGTCAACCCCTCACCTGTACTGGCACTAGGGGTTATTCCTCCCTGGGTATAGGACCCTACACTTGCCCCCCTACCTTCTAGAGTCCTAACCCATGAGATTCCTCCAAGTAGGTCTTTGAGGAGATCAAAATCAGCCCCCCTGAAGTTCAGGGTTGCAATCCTACGTACTGCCCTGGTTTTTCCACGCAGCATCCTGAACTCCACCTTGGCTGCCCCAACCTCTGCATCCCTAACCAGCCCTTCTGCACTTGTTGGTACAAGGTCTTGCAGCAGCTCATCTCTCCACCATCTGTGTCAGAAGGTTATCATCAGTGCTCTGCAGGAGCCTCCTGGACTGCGTGTGCCTGGCCGTGTAGCCTTTCCAGCGTGTTCCAGGGGGTTGAAGTCCCCCCTGAGCACCAGGGCATGTGGCTGTGAGGCCTCTATGAGCTGCCTGTAGAGGCCTCATCAACGTCCTCTCCTGATCAGGTGGCCTGGAGTAAAACCCACAACAGTCACCCACCTCAGCCCGTCCCTTCGTTTTCAACAGAGCAGCAGCAGCATTTCACAGGGGCCAGGGCTAAACAAGACTCTCTGCAAAGAGAAGGTAACTGGGAGAGATTTAGATGAGACCAGATGGCTGCCATATGTTCCCACCATAGCAGGGAAACGTGCTCCTGGCCAGACTGAGGGAGATGGTGTCAGGCAGCAGAACAGGCGGCCTCAGCAGGACTGCAAACTAGTGCTGAGGAGCAGGAGGGACTGGCCTGTTGAAATCAGCACCACAAGAGAGTAGAAAGTATGAGGAAAGGGAAGAGAAAAAGCTGGGGGGGACCTCTGTGTGCTAAGGAGATGGGAAAAGGACTCTTGACGGAGGGGAAAAATACCAGACCCAAAAGAAATGGAGGTTTGGTAAATGGGAATAGGACGAGGGTAGAAGGCTGAGAACAGTAACTGTCCTCAGCACACAGCTGCTCTAGGAAGCTGCTTTCCCTGGGGATTAAGACAAAACCAGATGGATTTAAATGGTGTGAAAATTGAGATTCGAGTGAGGCGTGGAGAAAAAAAAAAATCTTCTAATTGTAAGAATGATGCCTCTGAACTAGATTACTATGGGAACAGTAGGATTTCAGGTGTGGTACATTCTTAGTCTGAACAAGAATGTGTGCAAGTGTCCCTGCAGCCCATTTGAGGTGATGCCATGGTCACTGGAATGGAAACTGGGCACTGGGCAGACCAGTGAGGAGAAGGAGCTGGGGCAACTGGAGGATGAGCCTTTCTTTACAGGAACACATGAATTACACAGGGGGAAGAGAAACTTGAAATGAGGATGTACTGCAAAAATGAAGTAGGAGGATGTTAGGACAAGACAGATGATGGGCAGAAGAAAACGTGAGCTGTAGTGAGTCAGGAAGAAGGTGGGGGTTTTGACTGACTGCACGCATGAGTGGAGGGGGTAACTGGCCCAAACCTACAAGTGCTGAAGGGCAGGACGTGTGTGGTGCAGGAGGGAGCAAGCACAAAGTGCCTCAGGCAGTCCCACAAGAACACCACGCTGAGGTACAACAGAGATGGCTTAGGAGTCCAAAGAAGACCCAAGAAGCACCACGGTGGAAGCACCAGGTCTTCAGCAACAGGTGTACATCTCCTTCCTTTTCTCAGCTGAAGATACTGAATAGACTTTCATGCAGTTTTTAGATTGTGGGAATGATGGAAGTTATCAGGATGCCTATTTTAGTAATGTTCAGGAAAACATCTCTGTCCAAAAGCTGCAGAAACAACAGCTTGGTCTTACAGAAAGCTGGTTTGAGCTCTCCTGAAAGGAGCTAGTAATGCAGGCATGGGAGCAGGACTCATTGTCTCACTGACTCACTGTGTAAAGCTTCTTTAAGAGCAACACCCCATACAGTGGGATTTTCCTGCTATCAATAAAGATTCAATAAAACAAGGAAAAGAAAACATCAACCTCCCTGTATAATGCTGCAAACTCCCCCTTTGAAAGGCCATTAATGCACATTTCCAGGGCTGCTTCTCCCCCTGAGCATCTCCCAGGACTACACAAGTGTTGATATTTCCAGGGACTCGCTGCTGTACCAAATGTTGCCTGTGCTCCGTGGACTGTGTTGCTGTGAGTCACGCAAGGAATTATGTAAGGTTTGGAAGTGCATCCAGTCATCTGCTGCACTGCTGATGGACCCTCTGCTCCCCAGGCTCTATGCCTTTATTTCCCTCCTTCCATGCTAGGTTCATGCAACACCCTCTTGGGGGGAATTGACAGCAGCCAGGGAGCAAACTTGGAGCGCTCCACTGGCACCGCTGGAGTGATTGATGTAGGAAAGACAAGGGTAGCTTCAGCTGCCAGAGGTACTGACTGCTGAGTGGTCAGATATTTGAGATGCTGTCTTACAAAGGAGAAAAAAAAAAAAACGAAGGGAAAACATTCTCAGTTCACCTTAGTACTCCTTGCTTCCTGGCATTTCAAAACCCACTGGGCACCCACCTCATTCTTCACACTAAAATGAGGGATGTTGAAAACACTGAAGAAGCTGTATTTTCAGGCATAGGAAGAAGCATTATTGGAATTTATTTTGGATGGAAATGGCAAGTGCTTTGAGGTTATATTTATGAGTCAGAGAACCTCAAAGACTTTGTATACAGTTCTATGTCCACAGAAGCTGTGCCTGCCTCTCAAAGGCGAGGTAGGCAGGCTGTACACAAATACCTACTGAGGAAACCCTCTGTGTGGTGACAAAGACTTCTTGCAGGGCACTATTTGATGCCATTACAACTGCCAGAAGACTGTGGGTCAAAGCTGTAGGGTGGAGAATTTGCAATGTGACCCCCAGCTGGGAAGCAGGAGGTGGTAGAGCAGTGCTGGTAGGCAGAGGTGTCCCGACACCTACGCTCACCCCACCAATGCTGGGGCTGGAGAGCTGTGCCCCAGAGAGGGCAGTGATGAAGAATGGCACATCCAGCAGATGTGCCCACGTGCCCACAGCTGTGCCAGCCCCTGAAAGCCAGGTGCTTACAGAATCCCACCAATATTTTGCATATTACAGCAGGAACCAGTGGCTGTGCCTCGGCACCTCTGGAGTAGTTCCAGTATTCTGAATAGGCATCTATCAAAGCCCCATTGAAACACTGGGAAATATGGGTGGTGGAGCAAAATAAGCAGTAAGGATGACAGAAAAAGCCTCCACTTAAAGAGAAGAATTGAAACAGGAGGTGCCTGCCTCCACCCTTTCAGTGTGCACACGTGACTGAACAAGGCTGGTGGCCAGAAGCTGCCTGGTTGCACCTATCGAGTATCCCTGTGTTGGGAGGGAATGTCCTGAGGAGCTGGCTGGCCACTGACATTTGGAAAAATGAAAGAATTGTGCTTGCCAGGTGCTTGAGAACAACGTTTGGCACAAAATAGCTGCACACATAGCTTGCAGGCTGTGTTGTTCTTTCCCATTCTTCCAGACCTTCTCAGTGTATCAGGGGACTACACACAAGCCTGTTTCAGAGCACATGAAACATTGCAGGGGGGGATAGTTACAGATGTACATACAGCATACTAATTTTATTAACATTTTTTACTACATTAGAATTACACAGGGGGTATTACCCAAATAATAACAGCAGTGGAGACCCAAAATGCTTCTGGAGTACATTCTGTGAAGACACTTGGAGAAGCTGATGAAAGCTAAGGTAAGAAAATGTGAAAGGTGTTGTTGTGTCATCCACAGCAGCCACCTGTTTGCAGCCTCCTGCCTTTCCCTTGCTGCCCAGGGCCTAACCAATAAAATGCTTCAGTAATGGGACTCTCTGAACCTGTCTGGTACAACTCTGCTGTACTCAGAGTTTATGAAACAGATCAATTAATTTTGCAGACCTGAGCTCTGTTGTTTACAGACCTGCTTTATACCCTCCCCTCATCCACCCTGAGCAGTTCCTTCTTGGGTTTGGTTTTGGTTTTAAATGCCACTCCAATATTCCCAACCTTAATACTCATCATGGAAAAAAAAAAAAAAATGGAAGCCAGGCATGAGCTCAGATCTAACACAGTGGTGTAGCATATGTTGCTCCAGAACCTTCAAATCCTTAGCAATCTGTAGCTCCTAAAGAAGATGCTGAGTCTTTCCTTCCTGAAGAAGAGGATTTGTTCCTGGAAGCCACAGGTGCTGCTCATGGCACATCCCCATGGAAAGCCCATTTTTACCTGCCTTTGCAGTGTTACTCAAATCAGCTAAGATGGAAAGTTAACGTTCCCATTCAGTGGTAGTGGTGATTAACCAATACCATTCATAAACTGGAAAATGGAACTGCAGTAACCAGAACCACTCTACAGCTGGACAGGAGCTCTTACAAGCTGATGTACTTTCTCCAGTGAAAAAGTTGATTTTCAGAGAGGTCTAATGTCTTTGGGTGAACGGCACAAGCAGAAAAGCCAGACCAGAAACACAAGATACCTGTTTCCTCCTGACATGTTAAGGTTTACCTGTCTCACCTGAGTTTCACCAGTTTGTCCATATTCTTCAGAGATTCAGGCAATCTGGCCTTTGAAATAAAGATGAATCAGCAATGCAAAAATATACTATCTTATTACTGAATTTGCAAGAGGTTCCACGCTGCACTGATTTTCCTTTTAACTGCTGAGAGACAAATTTCACCTAGGACACGGGTGCAAAATGTGCCACGTTGGCACAGCTCCAGAGAGAGGCAGCAGAAGGGGCCAATAGTATAAACATCAACTCCATGCAGCCCAGGAGACTTCAAAGAGCTACATTTTCATCCTGCTTGTATAGAGATTGGAAAGTTCCCCTGAACCTCAGCCTTTCCTTCAGCTCCTTCTGGCTCAGGGATCCATCTCTGGTATTTATCTCTGATATGGACAGCTTGTTGGAGGACACCAAGATGCTAGACGTTGTTTCTCCTTGACTTCACAGACACTATTCTTGTCAGGATCAGATGACTTCAAAATAAATACCCATCCACTTGAAAAGTTCACGTAGACCAAAACATGAGGTGGCTTGCCTTCTCCCACTCACAGGTTTACAGGTGTCACCAGAAAGAATAAGAAATTTAAGCTTTTCCACCATGTAAACAAAGTCAGAATATGATGAACGCAGGAAGAATTACTTGGAACCTAATAAAAAGATAGATGCTCATTTATTATATTAATTCAGTTGCATTAAGTATGTAATTAACATCTACTTACTGATAGTGTTACTGTAGCAGATGAAGAAGCAAACATTCAATGCAGGAATGCTCTTTTGAAGAGAAAGGGACATACATGGGGCATTTACACATTTTTTTTGCTTAAAGATTAGATCTCAATGAAGACTAAACAATGAAATGAAATCTCTCAAGTTTTGGCATTTCACTACCTTTTGAAAAGAAATGCTGGAAAAAAAAGAAATACATCTGCTCCCAAGCACCCAGCAGAATTTGAGCAGGATTCTGCAGAGCCCACAACCCTGGGCAGGTGCCTTGGTAAATGTTGGGATGCTTGTCCTTGAAGTAGAAACCGCAGACTTTTGCTTAAAAGAAATCACGATCACATTTGCAAAGGGATCTGAATTTCACTGAAAGGAGAGGAACATGAACTTTTATTTTGTGTCATTTAAAAGCATGTGATAGGAATGAGACTTCGATTTTTGGGTCTCACTTCTGCAGATCTTACACCTTTTCCCAGTGACAGGATATGTGCCAGTGTCAGGGTAGTCAGACACCAAACTTTGAACAGTGTCCTGGTTTTCTAACACTGTGCTGGCTGCTGCTTCTTCCTGGGAGCCTTCATCACCCTGCATTTTAGCAAAGTACTCAGCAGGGCTCCATCAAAGCCCTGTCCCCCTGCAACACACCATTTGGAGAGTGAGCAGTGCAACGGAACGGGCACATTCACCATTTAAACCCTAAATAAATAGCTACAAAACCAATCAGGAAACAAGAAAGTAAAATTTTCTTCCTAATTCTCCTAATCTAGACTCATGTCTGGCTTCACACACCTACCTAAAAGAGGGGGTTCCTAATATCTATATTTTCTTTTACATGTCAGAAATTTCACTGAGTCACAAGCAGAATATAAAGTCAATGGATCTCAGTCCTCAAATCACCATCTTGCAGTGGCCACACCTTCACCTGCATAACTGCTATTGATGGACAGAAATGCTCAAGAGCATCAAAGAGACAAGGATAACAAGCCCAAGTATCAGACCAGAATATACCCACAGGTATGCCTGGCTGGTTTATATGCATTGGCGGACCTGGGTCTAATTTATCAACCATTATACAAATTCAGATTCTCTTTAACTGCTTATTTAGTGTAAAACTGGCTGTGTCTTAGGTATCAGATGTGACTGCGCTCTCTCATATGAAGTGAAAGAATAAATAAGAGAAATAAATAACTTTTTGTTTTTAGCTTTTTAAATATCCGTGTGCATTTCTGCCTAACGCTTTGGTTTGCTGCGCCAAACTGTGTTATCGCTTAAGCTTGAGGTTCGTGGGATGCCCCACACCTCAAGTCAAACTTTATCCATCTCCAGCCGAGGCTGCCACCGAAGTGCAGGCTCTTCACTTCAGTCAGAGCTGTGCTGAGCGGTGCCTCCCGCTGGCCGCCCAGGAGGCTGCTGGGCAGCTCTGCACCCTGCTGGCTTTCTTCACACGCTCGTACTGCTGAGATCTACACATTTATTTCACGTAGCCAGCACTCATCTATTTTCCATAGTATTTTGAAACTGCTTGGCATCGAACCCCTTCCTATTTATAGTTTTATGTGCAACTTAGTATTTATTTCAACCTCCAATAGGGATGCTCGTTGTAAATGTCAACGTATTATTTACTATGGCAAATTAATTAATTACGTAATGAATCTCTTTTAGGAAGGAGAGACTGTTAATACTTGCTGGATTACTTGGGCATTATGATCCTTTGAAGTTCTTCAGCATTTTTGAATATTTAGTTCAGGACTGTGGAACTTAAAAGCAACCAATGCAAATAATATCCCAGAACTCAAGAGTAAAGATAATTCTTTTAACTCAGGTGTTAATAGTTCTTTGGCTCAAATGAACGTGTCAGTTGTGCTAAATTACAGTGAAATTCCAGTTAAAGTGTGTAAGATGGGAACAGTTTTGTGAATTAATTTTGGTGACTATAGTTACAGTGACTATCTGCTGTATTAATAATGCAAAGAAAATTAAAGTATTACCACCTGTTGCTGACCAGCTAAACAACAGTCGGATTTTTTGGCTTGTGCCCTAAAATAAACTCGAAAAGAGAAGGGCAAATACTGAAAGACAGAAATTCACACTGCTCTGTACTTTGATGGTTTTGGAGCATAGTCATGTTTTATTTGCACAAGACAAATGCACGTGCAGGTAAATGATGGCATGAAGAACGCAGACCTTGCTGTAAAAGGGTGCAGATCCCTGCTAAATATGACAGGCTACATGCCCACAGCTACCACCACAAGCTAAAAAAAATAACTAATTAAACCCCAGCTGCTTGCTAAGCTGGCAAAGTGCACACACTGCGTGGATTTTCAGGTGCAAAGTGCTGGGGGTTTTCTATATGGCAACAGGGAGACCATACTGAGGAATTTAGAGTTATTGGAGATCCTGCTGTGCAGCCAGATGTGCAGAGCAGTAGCGGTGGCAACTTCTCTGGGACTGACTTAATGCTTTTATTTTGTACAGCTTATACTTCTTCACTTGTAGAACTTATAAGTAAATAATATTTACTGCTCTGTTGCTGTCATTTGAAGTCTATTTGGAAAAGCAATTTTTAAATTTTTTCCTTCCAGTGCAATTTCACTTCATTCCTTTACAGCTGAAAAACAAAGGATTCATGTTTCTGTTTGCAGATTTTGTCAGTCCACCCTTCTTTTAGAAATCTCTCAAGAGCAAGAATGATGGGAAGCTGTCAGGAAACAACTCCAAGACCTGCACTACTGCAAAGCAAGGCCGAAGGAGAGAAAACACATCTGAAGGAGCTCTCCCCCAGTGGTGATGGTCAGAGCAGGTCTGCTGCTCAAGCCCAGAGAGCACGCAAACAGGAAAATGGGGAAACAGATGGAGCTGTGAGACAGGGAGAGGGGAGAGCACAGAGCTGGCCAGCTGAGCGAAGGGGCACTATTGTTTCTAAACCCAAGAAGTTCTTCTGCCGGAAAGACTTCACTTTGCAGTGAACATCTGAGCTCTTTGGTGTCCTGAAATCTTTGCACTCGGGGGTCCCGTGCAGGGAACTGGAAGCACAACTTCCCATCTCAGAAATCATGGAGTCAGTAGGAGGTATTTGCCTTATGGCAAAAATTTATCTGTCCCAAAAAACATATTTAGTGTGCCCAAAACACCCTGCAGGTGCATCCAGCTGGGAGCAGACACGTGTCCCTGGGAGGTCCCCTGTCCACAGTTTCCCTGGTGTGCCCATGAGGGTGCTGGGCAGTGAGCATCCAGCTCAAAAACAGACTCTGGTCCCATTTGAGGACCTGTTCAAATGGAATTAAATTCTTGTGCAAGCGTGGTGAGAACATTAAATATATCTTCCACCTTAGGCCCTCCAGAATGACAGGATATCCATACAGGAGTTGCATAGAATGGCAGGGGTTGAAAGGTACCTCTGGAGATCGAGTCCAACCCCCTGCAAGAGCAGGATCACCCAGCAACAGAGCCAGAATGGTCTTGAAAGTCTCAGAGAAGAAGACTCCACAACCGTGTTCACTGCTTGTATGTTCTGACCATTATTTCTACTTGCTCAGAGTCATCATTGCTTGGAGTTACATTAGTATCAACACAGCTACAGTAGGAAGGAAAAAAAAAATAATATTTGCACCGTCTGATTACATTCTGGTTCACATATATTCAGCAAAATAGCTGTCTAGTGAACTTGTGAATTTAAATCACTCATGCAAAATTCGATCATTAGCTGATCTGGTTGATGTGATTGGATGTGAACTCTTCATACATAGCAAGCCTCCATCTAGCTGTGAAAAGAGAATCCGAAGAGAGCTGAAAAGGTTTAAATTTAAAAAGCTTTTGAGCCCATGAAGATACTGCAAGTACTTGGACAAGATTATCATGCAAAACCAGGGCCAAGCTGATCATTCACAGGCTAAAGTATATACTCGACATTCGGGATTTTTAATTATACCTAAATAAGTCTGAGCACTCCTGCCGGTGACTACAGAAGGGCTTTGCCTGTGCTGGGGGGCTGCCGGTTGGTGGTTGGGCTGCTGAGGGGTCTGGGCGGAGCCGGCACCACCTGCTGCTGAGCAGCCCCCCG
>JAOEGS010015450.1:0-46386 GCA_025447755.1 Corythornis vintsioides | reverse complement strand
TTTGATTATATTTATATTTGAGGTATGTCTAGAGATCTATTTCCAAATGCATCCATATTGCTGCAATAATGCAATGGGGGTGGCACATTCAGCAGAATTTTTACCCTTGATTTTTATTTGTGAGACTGTCCTAAATTTCATCATTACCAAGAAACCTTTCAAACATTGAGTGAAATCAGATTAGTGAGTCTGCACGTTAGGACCAGAAGAAAGTGTGGGTTTGGACAACAGTTGATCTTTAGGAGTTTTGATGGGATAACAAGGAAGAGGACAACTCCTGGAGAGAGATACATGAGATAACCCCAAGAGAAATGCTCCATACACAGGTATAGCAGGTGGGGCCCTCAGGACTCCCTGCAGGTCCACTTCTCAAAAGGTCAACATAAAACCCAACCTTGCATGGTACAGAGGGGAATGCAAGGTAAAATGTCTGGTAGAAGTCATACATGGCACTTAAAGAAAGTGGCTACAGCTGGACAAGTTATAAATGTCTAAAGTTACTGGTTTTGGGGTTTTTTTTACCATTTTCTCATGTATGAGTCTCCCTTCAACCTTTGGAAATGAAATATCTTGGAATGGTGATAAGGAGGATGATATATATGCAAATTGTTCTTAACGTTCATCATATTTATATGGAAATGTGAATCTATATGGAAATCAGCTTTAAATGGGAACAGTGGCATTTATAAGTTTGTACAAATAAATGATGACAGCATAAAAATCAAGATCTAACAAAACATACCTGGGTGTCATATGGAAACAACTGTGTATGGCTCTGGACCAGTGTTCACACCTCTCTTCTGACCTTGCATTTGACTACTGGGCAAATGGATCTCACCTTCACTTCCAGATTCCATGGTGTGTTTCTGTTGGAAAAAAAATAAATAAATGCAGTTCTAAACTGAGATGATGGACTTGGCAAGTTACTGAAAGACAGTAAAGATGAAAGTACAGCAAGTTTTTTCCACAGTCAGTTTTCATGTACTTCTATATACTATTTTAAACAAAACCATCTGCTTTACTGCCACTACTCGAAGGCTTTCAAGGCTGGGAAAGAATTCTTAAAAAAATGCTGGATTTTATTAACATTCCAGTTAGCAAACAGATGTTAGAATCAATTGTAATAGCACATGATGAGGAAAGCTGGAATTCTGACATTGAAACATGTCCAAAAGTCGGTGCTCCAACCTAATTTTAAAGGCAAGGACAGACCTAAGTGCTCACACAGAAACAAAGCTGTGAACCTTTTCTGTGGGAAAATGCAGGTACCTGGTGCTACCCTTGCCAGATGTCAGATTTCCCTGCCTTGCCTTCACCTTTGGAACAGGCTGTTGCAGATTTGCCAAGCTTTTCCTTGGGCAGGTTTCCCTTTTTCACAGGGAAACTAAAAACACGGAAGTGCCTGGAAGCCTTAATTTGGTTTCTTATTCCAAACACAGTCTTTGGTGAGCTGATGACCCAGAGCTTGCGACACAGTGGAGTCACCAGTTCACCTGCCTACAAACACCAGTCTTCCTGCCACCCCTGTGGCTGGCATGGGGTTTGCAACCCCGGCCTTTTGCTTCTCTTCTCATGGAATATCAAGCACTGGTGAATTATAATTATTTTTGTGATGGTTATTTTCTGGGAAGTACCATCTGAGGACAGTAACATCACCCAATTCCAACCCCTGCAAACCCCCTTTGCAGCAACCCCTATGGAGCCAAATGACCCCCAAGGGAAGGGAGGGAGGAAGGCAGGAAGGAAGGCAGGAAGAAAAAAGATTTTTAAAAAAGAGATAAAAAGGAGATAAAAAAGAAAATAAATAAGAAAATAAATAAGAAAAGAATCAAGAAAAGAAAGAAAAAAGGCAGGACAAGCAGAAATTGCTCCGCCAGGGTGGTTTCCAAGGAAAACAGCACCCACTTGAGCTGGAGCAGGCGGCTGTTGTTAGCAACCGGTGTACACAGCCCGGGCTCTGCGCAGGCAGAGCGGGAAGATGGATGGTTTCTCAGGCCGATGGAATGACCCCATCTTCCAGCCCTGGCAGCCTGAGGGATGAGCCCTGGCTCCCTGTGCCGAGTGTGGCAGCTGGGGATGAAGGATTTGTCTTCCCTCGGCTGCACAGCTCCAGCCGGGACCGGAGCCTGATGGTGACGGAGGAGCGAGCCAGACCACCCGCAAAACCCAAATCCCCTCACAAGTTTCAACTCAGCGTTTTATTTCGTTCCTTATTGATTCGTACAGCTGCGTTTCTTTAAAAGCGCACCTGAGATACCTATTTTGGCAGCGGCAGGGCAGAGAGCGACTCTGAGCCTGACAAAGCCCGCTCGGTGGCGAAGGGAAGGGGGTTACGGGCTGTGCGAAGAGCGAGGAAGAGAGAAGGGGACCCGGGCGGGGGCTGTCCCCGTTATCCCGCTGCGGGGTTTGCCTCGCACCGAGCTCGGCCCCGGCTGCCTCCAGTCCGCCCCCGGGCCGGCTCCAGCCCGGCCAGTCTTCCCCGCACGGTCGCCCAGCAACGGCGGCGCGGCGGCAGCGCGGAGGGAGGCGGAGGGACCCGGGTCGGGTCGGTGGGAGGGTTCGGGTCGGGTCGGGTCGGTGGGAGACGGAGGGACCCGGGTCGGAGTCATCCCAGCGCCGGGCTCGCCATGGCCCAGCGAAGCCACAGCCCGGACACGCAGGTAACCAGCGGAGCAACACGGACACCCCCGGACAGACACACAACCCCCTGCAAACAGCCTCACACACACAGACACCACTCCCTCCTTGCACGTACACACCCCTCTGCAAACAGCCCCGCACAGACACCCTCCCAACACACAAACACCCGCCCCTTGCAAACAGCCTCACACTTCTGCATCTGCACCCCCCCACTGCAAACAGCCTCCCGGACAGGTGCCCTCTGCACAGACACCCCCACATGCACCCTGGGACACACAGACACACGCACACCCTCTTGCACTCGTTTGGGCTGGGAGAGTTAATTTTCTTCAGCCCCTGGTCTGGGCTGTGTTGGGTTTGTGCTGGAAGCAGCGCTGGTAGCACAGGGATGGTTTCCTCACTGCTGGGCAGGGCTCACACAACATCCAGGACTTTGCTGCTCCTCACCAGTGAGCAGACTGGGGGTGCATGGGGAGTTGGGAGGGGCCACAGTGGGACACACAGTTTGCATGAATGCACAGCCTTCTGTACACCTACACACACATACACTGACACATCTCTACATCCCTGTGCTCACCTGTATCCTCTCAGGGTCCTTTCCACTTACCTTTCTCAGCCCTTTTCTTCCCACTTTTCTTCCTCCCATCTACTGATTTCAGCCATTTGCACACACTCAGGGATCACAGGCTTTAAGCACTAACATCTCATTTTCTTTCTTCCACTTGCTGGCTAACACCTTTGAGGACCTGCACACTGGAGATGTTACCGAGGTGGACATGGTGACAAACTGGATCAAGTCCCTAGGAGGAGACAGTGTTTATCATGAGAGTTTTACAGAGGAGCTACAGAAGGTACAAGTCAAAAGCAAGTCAGATTTTGGAGCTCAGTTTGGCTTTCACTGCTACTTCCTGATTTCTAGATCTTCTATAAAATAGAACAAAAAAGGCAGGGGGGGATCCTAGAACTGAGGTTTGAATGGAAATTTACTTAGCACAGTTTCCAACAGTACCTTTCATTTAAGTTAGTTATGTTAGACTAGAAGAGTTCATTCTGTGACTCTCAGGTGGTGCTTCTTATCCAGCACAAGTTAAATGGAAGCAATGGCAGTGCCAGTTTATGTTTGGAAAGTAATGGTGTTTTACCAAGTTATCTCTGCTTACTTCTCAAAGGCAAATAGAAAACACCTATCTGTGAGGAGATCTTAACAGCTCCAATTACACTCATGTGTTTTCATTCACCCATGGTCCTGACAGCTTCTTGCTGAGTATAAGGGCCGACTGAGAGAAGCTGATATGCTGGAAGAGAACATCATTCAGGCTCAGGATCGAGCTAAAGCTGAAGAAGAAAGAGCCTTAAACATGCTGAAGGCAGCTGTGGAGGAAGACTTCCACAAAATGGGATTACCCCCAGGTGAGGATTCTCTCCCCCAGTATATGCTTATGGAACCTGGAGACCAATGCAATATTTGTGTAGATCACTGGTAGGACTGACCCTAGACTCACTGAATCACAGAATGGTGGGGGTTGGAAGGGACCTCTGGAGATCAGCCAGTCTAATCCCCTGCTAAAGCAGGTTCACTCAGAGCAGGTTGCACATGATCATGTCCAGGCAGGTTCTGAGTATCTCCACCTCTCTGGGCAGCCTGCTCCATCACCCTCATTGTAAAGTTTTTAAACTTCATTAAAACTTCTCCTCAGTGAGCTTTGTGGGTTGGTTTTAAATCAACACATCAACTTTGAAGGATTTTATGTAGAAATTATAGAGTACAGTGAAATGTCTAACATTGTAAGAAACTAAGCAACCAAGTTGTTTTCGAGTTATTAGCAATTAATGGAAGCACCTAACTTTATTACAAGCAATCATACTTTAACACAGAGAAGCAACAAGCAGAGATTAAATGTTTCTCTGATGGCTGCATAGGTGGGCTTAACTGAATTTAGAACTGTGGAGATGCATGTTCAAGTCTTGGGAGTAAAATACCAGACTGTTTCTCTATCCAAAAATATTACCTGACACTGGTGGGCTATAAAGACAACATGACTTTGGATGGATCAAGATACTGTATCTTCAGCATCAGGGGCTAACCTTTTGTATGTGCATCTTTTAATTTGTTTTGTTTGTGTTACTGTTGCAGTGGCATCCACTTTTAGGTGGCTTGTGGATAATGAACTTCTCAGAACAAACCATTTAACCTGCCCTGATGATTACATCACTGATAAATTACCTCTTACTAAAGCACCAAAAGGTAACTTAAGGCAGAGACTAATTTAGACTTTTTAGAACACTTCATAAGATTGAAGCATTGAGGGATGTAGCAGATGTATTTTCAGAGCTTTCTGCCAAAGCAGAAGGGACTCTAATATTGCAAACATAAAAGTCCACTGAAGGGACATGGCAAAATGAAATTCATAAATCAAAAATTACTGAGTTTAAATGTGCTTAAATATGAAATGTAATGGTGGTCCCACATTTGTTTACAGTTCTTTCTATCTGACACCTGAACTATATTAATTGTGACAACACTGCCTCTATTCAGTCTCATTAGCACAAAACTGCAACTACAACTTGTATATAGAGAAGGGAAGTGGCTACATTAAAGTAAAAACTATTTTCAGGAAAATAAAATTGTATTCTTGATTTGGAGTTTAAAAGTTTTGAGTTCTGGAAATGCTATCAGTTCAATTTGCAAATGAAGGTCAGTAAAAAAATATTTTGGGCAATGTCAAGACTCCTTTACTTCCTTTACTCATATATGAGCCAAGGTAAAAGGTTTTAGTATCAAGAAAATTAATTTTTTTTCAGTCAAGTCAAAACAGATATTTCAGATTAATCCATTTAGTCATGAATTCCAAGAGTTGGGATTCTTTTTTTCCATTGTAATTCCAAACAAAGCCAAAAGTCCAACATCTCAGAATTCCCTCTGATGTGGCAATTTTGTCTAACTAATAGAAATGTTGGACTAGATGGTACATCCTGTTCATGTCAATTTTCTGACTTTGGTAAATCCATCATATAGATCTTTTTGTAACCTGAACAGGACATGCTAAGTCTCACTCACTTCTAAGATTAGCATCTCTTTCTGAGAATATTTTCTTTGTATACAGCTTGTTTAATTAGTATTTCTAAAAGCTTTCTTATTAAACACTAAGCTTCATTTGTGCAAAATATACTATAAATCTAAATTAAATTCTAAATGATTTAAAGTGCATTTTTATCATGAACAAGACCAAAATAAATTAGAATAAATGTGTTTTTCTCTCACAGAATTATTTTTTTTTCTTTGAATTGCAGGAAAATCAGAACCTGGCTATATCAAAAAGACATTTAGTTTTAAACAGCATATTTCTTCAGGCTCAAGGTCTGCAGAGGTTGATCACCTACAGGGAGTGTCTGGTCGTGTTCCAAGGGGGTGTGTGTGCATGTTAACTCTGCCTTCCACTCCAGACTCTGGCCACCAGCCTGAAAGGACAAGTAAGGTACATTTTACAGATTTATTTGCTTTAGTCTGTCAGAACTGTAGGGCCTATTGCTGCTCATGTAACAAAGAGTGAACATCAACCCTTTGTGGATATGGCTCCAGTACTGGTTTTATTTGATCTAAGAAAAGAGAAATACATTTTTTTCTATGTGAACTTTCAATGCTGTACAGCTTTACCTTTTCATCAGCCTCAAAATCACCATGCTTGACTTTGTAATCTCTTTATTTCTCAAAGAAAGCTAATGCCTCACAGAAGCTGGCCTGGAAAGACAGTAAATGCAAAGCAGATGAAGAAAAGGAACTTGCTTACCTTGCCAAAATTGAGAAAAGGCAGAATTACTTGAAGAACCCTCGTTTTTTCCCACCAAATGCTCTTCAGGGAGGCAAATCTCTTATCATGTCACAAGACAAGGTGGAACAAACCATAGCTAGAAGAAAAGCAGAAGATAAAGGGTATGCAGCATATACAGTTTCTTGATTCTGAGCTTGTGCACAGGGAGCTCTGCTGTAGAATTACCATAGATTTACATGTAGATATTTTGAGCTAAATATCTGTAGAGTCTCTTAGGAAACAAACTATGTCTGTATGACATTTTGGTTTTGTTAAAGGATTATTTTGCAATTTCTCATTCTATTGGTATATAAAGAACTAGGCAGTAAGATAATGTCCCCTTTTATTTTAATCTTTCAGTGATTCCTCATTTGTTCCTGTGTTTCTTGCCAATCCATCTACTGTTTTGTTTTCTGTTTATGAAGTTGGCCAAGTTTATGAGGTGAGAACTTACTCCTTTTAGAGTTAATTCTACCACTGAGAAGTATTCTGTTCTCTCATGATCTAGGTATGTCACCCAATCTTTTGGCTTTCTGCAGGTTAACAGAAGTTTGAGTTTCTTCTTTTTATTGAATTAATGATCCTTTAGCTCACTCAAAATTGCTCTTTCACAAGTGCCACTGATGCACTAACCAGTGAAAACTAGAAGAGACCCTTTTCAATCTCTTACTTGTTTTTATAGTATCTGCTTCAGCCTTTACTGGATAAACTGAGACTCTTACGTTGATTGTGATGATAAATTAGTTACTACTAGCAGAGTACTAGGGAATTGCAAACATCACCAGTGATAAGTACAATGGAGTGTTTTGTTTTCTTTTAAAATGAAGATGACTGTAGAGCTGAGGAACATCACTTCAACAAGTCATCATGTAAGACTTATCCCCCCCTCTACTTCAGTATTTGCCCTTGGGCCAGGTAAGAGTTCTTTTTACTGCCTTAAAGACCTTAACACATAAGACATCTCATCCTCTTGAACAAAGTTCTTTGAAGATGTTCTGTTTGGTTCTGTTCTCTATAGTACTGGGTTCTTTAGAAACTGAAGGGTAACTTACATCTCTAGGACCATTCATGTGCAACCCATAAGCAGATTCAAATGGTCTGATGAGGAATTTAATAAGACTAGCATTAAAGTGTTTGAAGTTAGATTGAAATGTATCCCTGGAACACCTAGATTGCCTTACTCAAAATTCATTTAGGAACAGATGTGGTTTCCACTGAAATCGTTACAGGGAAATGGCAAGAAATAACAAAGTTCAGTTGCAGCAAGGAAGGTGAAGTTAGAGGAAAGATAAGAAAAAACTTAGTTTTTATTATTTCTTACAGTCCCATAACCAAGCAGAGGGATAGACTGCCTAAGGAGATTGTGGTACCTCTGTCACAACACTGGGGGAATATTTAGAAGTTAGATGCCCCCATGTAAGCCTTGTTGTCTTGCAGCAGAGGAAAACTGGGTAACATCTCTAGGTTTCTCCTCACTCTTTTTTGTATGAAAAGCCTATTTCAGACAAAAAAATCTTGAATTCAAGGGAAGATATGGACATAGATTATACTGGCAGGTCTTCTGTGGTCATTCATTTTTATCAGCTTTACTTAGGCAATAAATGGGGAGAGTTTACAGGCCCCTTTCCAGAGTGAAATGTGATCATAAATACACATGCCAGCTTTGGGAGGTTTCCTTTTTTTATTATTTTTAAATTATTTTTTTTTAATTTCCTGCATTTTTATTTCTTTTTCCTAAGGAAAATTTCCAGGAGAGGGAGGAATGATTGCTCCTGGGATAACATGCCAGTATACAGTCCAATTTATTCCTGAACACCTAGGAGATTATGAAGATTGTATATTAGTAGAGACTCAAGTATCAGAACCTCTTCTGATCCCAGTCCAAGCTAGAAGACCACCTCCAGTGTTAACATGTCAGTAATGTCCAATTCTTTCATTTTTCTAAAGACTTGTTTGTTTTGTTTTTTTTTTTCATTTGACTCTTCTCACTCTTTTTCTTGGGAAGAACTGAAGTGACAAGTAAAATCACTGAATAGAATTAATTCTCACTCAAACCAGGACAACTCTCTCCAGTTTTATGTTACAAAACAAATGTGGGCAAACTTGGCAATGCAGTTTCTGCATTTTGGTGTCTATCTCATTTCATAGATTCATAGATTCATAGATATTTCCATAGATTTCCACTCATAATAGATTTATTAGTTATTAAAATGTAACCCTGGGGTTTTTTTAATCACTTTTTGTTATCATTCAGAAGAATCTTTACTTAGGAAGCACCATAAACATGTAAAATGAATGCAGAAATATGCACCTCATGCCATTTAGTTTCAAATGGAAAGAGTGTGAGGGGTTTTATGTTTGCAGCACCAAGCACATTCCTCTGCAGCAAAGTTGTCAGTAAAGATTCAAGAAGTCCCTGGCTTTGGCAGCTGCTGGCCTGTGCTCCCTGTGCAGCTTCATTTTCTGTGTTGCTCACTACAGTGCCTCCCATCATAGACTGTGGTTCCTGCCTTGTTGGAGGAATAAAAGTGACAACCATTCTGTGCAGAAATGAGGGAATGAGCACTGGGAAGTTCTGTGTAATGCCAAAGAAATCCTGGACACATCCTGATTTCGGGGTGAGTGATTAGAAGGAAAATACTGGATACCTTATGATATAGGTGCCCTGACATGAAGGCACCTTTTGAGCTAGTCATGGTATATTAGCACAAAAATCATAAAGCCTTGCCATGGAGATCTGTATTATGCCATTCCTGCAGAGATTCCTGTTTTTCCCCAAGACCCATCTCCTTGGATGTCCATACCTTCTGCTTGTGCTCTGGTTTGCCTCTAGAAGTTGTCTTTCTCATTGTGGTGGTAAACTCAGACCAGGGAAAGGAGAACTGGTTTGAATTTGAACCTTTCCCTTAAAGTAAATAGAAAAACAATCAGTTCTAGAATTGCTTGAGCTAATTTCCTCCCCCTCCCTGCCAAAGAAATCCCTTCCAGACCTTGTTGCACCTGTAGACTTAGCAGTGCACTCCAGTAGCTTTAGCTTTCCATCAGAAATCAGGGTATAAGTGAAATGGCAAAAGAAATGTGACTGGCAGAGTGGCTCCATTGCATGGAGAAACAGAGGCAGGTGCTGTGCTCAGGCACAGCTCTTCTTCTCTGAACATGAATTTTACAGCTCCTGACACTGTAATTTGTCTTTAACAACAGCACCTTGCTTTCACCAAAGTAATTATAAAGCATGGAGAATTTCTTCTAATTAAACCATATACTTAAGCTACATACTTTTGAGATGTGTGGAAAAAACCTACAGTAAGAGATAAAACAGAGTTGTGGTATATTGCCTGTTTTATCTAACCCTGTATTTTAAAAACAACAACCTGATCTATTCTTTTTTTTTTTTTTTTTTTTTTTTTTAAACACCTCAGGCTATTCCCACTGTTGGTTTTGTGATACAAGATCCTTTTGGGATCCAGCCTCCTGTTTTTGAGCTTGCTCCAGGGCAGAATATAACAGTAGAGGTTAGTACTGACTGCTATGGAAAAATATTTGGACTCTACAATATTGCAAGTTTAGAAGATTTTGGCTGGACCTTGCAAATTTGAAATCATGGGAGCAAAAGTGTTCAGCCCCTTTTGTGCAGTTATAATGGAAGAATTGCAATTGTGAGTCTTACTGGAGAATCTTTCATTGCAACTTTGAAGTCTTGATTAGCCTCTCAGAAACAAGTTGGATTTTCCCCATGCAACAATCCTATTAGATACAACAGGAATCTGAGAACACAAGAGTGCTTGTTTTACTCAAGTCTAAAAAACTTTTCCTTACTAAACTTCCCTGGTAAAAAAGGATATTTTGGGAGAAGTCTTTCATTTTAGAGCAGCAGGTACAAATCCTTCACTTGCACTGTGCTCTTCCCTAAAAATGATCCTGCAGTAGATGTGTGTTCCTGGCTGTCAACCATCACTTTGTCTGATGTGAGCCACCTCTTATTATAGCAGGAGAAGAGTGATATGGAGAGTATGGCAGTTCCAGCCTGCCCTTTTACCATGACCTCCTGGCTGTTGAGAAGAGGATAAAGGAGAAACATTTCCTTTCTGTCTTCCTGGTGCATTGCTTCAGCAGGGCCAGACCTATGTGGGAGAGAAAGAGGAGATGGATTATCAGGGCTTGGGTTTGCAGGTGGTAGGAAGAACCATGGCACATGTTACACAGCCAAAGGTTTTGGCCCCTGAACTGTTTTTGTGGAGGAGGAACTCAGTGGCTCCTGTTGTAGTTTGCCAGGCAGTGGTGGGTTGCTGAGTAGGTGACCAAGGGCAGATGTGATTCTGAGGATGCCCACATCTCCACAAAGGCAGCCTCTGGTCACCATCCAGATACACACACAGGAGTTTAGTGACTCAGAAAAAACTATTTCTTTCTGGTCTGTAGTAAGGAAATGTGATGCTGTCTATTTCTTGCAGATTTAATTACTAACCACTAGATCTGTCTTTAGTAAATGTTTACAATTGAGGTTTATTACTTCCTAGAGAGTTACAGACATTGCTGTCTCACTTTTTTTTTCTTCCAGGTAGTGTTTTTCCCTTCTTTTCCAGAAGTCTCACAGCAAACATACACACTTGTCTGTGACAATTTCCAAGTCATTGATGTTACAGTCACAGGTTTGTTTCTAGCACCTTTCAGAGATCATCTTTTTAACACCAAAGATACTCAGTAGCATTTTATATCATCAAATTAAGCAAATACTTTGTTTCCTGATGGTGTTAATTGCTAAGCAGTTATTATTATTGTAATTATTACTGCTTCATCCCAATGCATGAAGTACAGGGGATTCAGAAAGCACTGAGCTCTTAACCCACTGTAGCCAAAGATCCACATGTAAAATATCACCACATAGCAGAAAACCTGTTGTCAGGGTAACACAACATACCATAAAACATCATCCCTAACAGGGCAGAAATACATTTGGGTGTGAAGCCAGTTTGGGGTGTATTTCAGATTAGGGTGTTCAGGAGATATAGGGAGTCTTGGATTAGCTGATGAAACCTGTTGAAATCCTTGTAACTGTTAGTTAGCTTGTCCTGCAATGGAATTATGAGTGCCATAGCTTTAGGCTTGACTTGTAGTCTATTCCTTCTCTTTATTACAGGTATTTCCTTTGGGGAAAAAAAAAAAATAATGGTGCATTTTCTGCTTATTTTTAGTATACTGCTCAAAACACAGGATATCTCTATTGGTGGTGATAAGCAACATCAGGAAAATAGTGTCCAATTAATACACTGGAGCTCTGAAACTTGAGGAAACACCAGATATAATCACTAATGGCCACTGCTGACATTTGCTGTTAATGAGGAATATGAACAATGTTAATAGCCAGATGGCAAACAGTAATACCTACTACTTATTTCTTCCAGGGGTTGGACAACTGATAGCTCTGGAGTTGTTTTCTCTCGTGGATGGAGAAAGAAAACCTGCACCTGGGGGAGTGACTAATGGAACAAGACAGCATCACATAGTGTTTGACCCCCAAAACCCACACTCCACTGAGGAGATGAAATTGCTCCTGAGAAACTCCACGTACGTAGCTGCTGTTACCAGAGCAATGCTCTGCAGTCTGGGTGTGCTGGTGGGGATCTTGTCTGTGGTACTCTCACAAGATGGAGAGACCTTCATGCTCTTGATAAGTCCCAGCAGCCTTGCTTCTTTGTGCTCCATTGTTTAGTAATTAAGGTGCAGGGATGCTCCTGTAAGAGCAGGAACATTATACACAGATCAAACATTATGGCAACCATGAGGATTTGGTTCATCTGCTGCCAAGGTCCATGTATTTGCTTCAGTGGAAAGAAATCTACAATTCCAAAAGATTCATAAATATGGATGGTTGCAGGAAATATTTACACAGGGTCATCCAGATGAGATTTATCTACTTTATATGTTTACAATGTATACTTGTGCAACCCTATACTCTTTTTCCTCTCATAGTGCTGGGAAATAGATGCAATTCTGACTATAGACATCTCCCAGAGGACCAGACATAACACATCCTGGACTCCACTGATTAAAACAGGAGCCCAAAGTAACTAATTCATATGAAAACTTTCCCATGATTCTGTCTATTGAGTCCTGATAGATTTCAATATAAACTCTAAGTCAAGGAATATGTCACTGTGTACAATTACATTGTACTGAACATAGTGGCATCCTGATTTTGCTCAGAATCAGTCCACTAATGTGCACAATTGCAGGATTTAGAAGCTGCAAAGCAGTCAAAGTAGTGAGGATGTTTGGGCTGGTTTTAGATACAATAATGCAAATTGCTGCTTGCTACAGAGAAGTTTGTTTTGTGGCCTGGAAACCACATATGTGTGATGCCAGCACAGAATGCTGTTTGGGTAAAGTGTGAGCAAGTGAATTGGATTCTGTAATCTGACAAAGGCTGTGACTGTGCCCATATCCACATTTTCTCTGTGCTCCAATCATGACAGCAGTCCCTGAATGAAATGGAGCTGGACAGTGAGACTGAACTCCATGGGGCTGCTAGAAAAAGTGAAGGGAATTGTTTGTGTTCAGCTTTGTCACTGATACTTTCAAATCCCACTGCCCTTCCTTCACTAAGTAAGGCAAAGTTTGTGAGGTCAGCAAAGTTTTAAAGCCCATGAAGGCATCTCATGGAATATTTTGCTGAAGCAACCTAGTTCAACAACCTTTTCTGGATTAGAAGGAGCATTGCAGAGCCACTGCTGTAATCTTGGCTAGAGCCAGATGTTTGTTGACATGTTAAGAACCACGTCTTGCACTTGGATGGAACTCGGAATGTTATGTAGCTGCTCAGCAGGAATCCAAAGCAAACACACCAGTGTCAGCAGGACTGGTCCTGTCCATCTTAGATTCTTGAAAGAAGAATTACAGAGTTTCCTAAAAGTTGTATTGCATGACAAGAAAGGCAATAAAGTTGTTCACACACCTTAGATGTTTAGCATATATTAGCATGTTCTCTCTACAGTTTATATACCCTCACTCTGTGCTGCCTCATCAGCTCTGTAGCTCCCACAGGCTGGTGAATCTAACCCCTGTAGTATTTAAAGAGATTAATTGCCTGCATGGGAAAAGGAACCGAACATTTTCTCCTGATATTTCACTCAAAAAAATCTGATTTTTCTTTTTAACCATAGCTTGTTTATTGATCTCTTTGCAGCCATGTAGAGCTTCCTTTCTACTGTCAGATAAAGCCTAAAATGAAACCATCAATACCAGAAGAAACTGCAGACTTCATGAACCTCCAATACAATCAAGACACAGAGTCAGTCTTCTCCCTAAATCCTGAGCAGGGAGTTTTACTTCCACAGGTGGATCAGGAGTTTATTCTCACTTACACTCCTCAGGAGGTAAAGCTTGTGACTCTTTCCTATCTGCAAACTCCAGCTGTGTAGTTTTCTGCAAGTCATAAAATCCTTGCTGTGCAGCTTTCTAAATGAAATTTAATTAGCTGGTTCTATGCTCTGATAAACAGCACAGTGAGTAACTCACAGAAAACATGTTTTGACTGCAAACTGTGAGACACTTTCTGATCTCATGTCATTTTTGGTACTGCCTGGACACAATTAATTTGAAATTAATTAATTTTAAATTGAAACTATGGGCACATTCCCATAGCTGCAGCTGTGCTAGCTGGAGGTTACCACCCTCACCACATAACCATCTCCTCCACAATCTCCTGACCCTTCTCCTGAGTGAGCTGTTGTAGGGGTGTGCCCTGCCCTGTACCTACTACAGCCTAAATAAGCTTGATTAGCAAAAAGTGATCATTTAAACTATTTCCAGCTGCAGTTTTGGGGGGTTGAAGGGGGCTTTATGAACTAAGGGGTAAATTAAGGGGATAGGAGTAGGCTGGGGCAGAGAAATGGTTGTTTTCAGGGGTGAGGGGTGCAGCTATGTTTGATTGCAGCTGTACCAGTGACTGTTGTCTTCCTTTCTGCTCCCCTGTCTGTGTAGATAAGGAGCATGAGCTCACTGTATTGAAAGGAACTCCATCCAAAGTAAGCCCAAGAGGGGGAATATCCCATACTATGGTGATTGACAGACATAGGAAGAGCTCAAGTAAGAGAAGCTAACTGGGTTTTTGAAATACTTCAATTAGTTACTAGAAATATATATTGAATTAATTGATACACTTAAATTAATCTGTGTCCTTGCAAAACCCTTCAGATTTAAGTCTGGCTTCTGTCTTTCCTTTGTCATTCCTTTTTTTTTTTTTTTCTCTCCTGTTAGAATGTAGAAGGCACCCTCTTTTCCCATGATGGAAAAATAATGTTTCTTACTCAAAATCAGATTGATGGTCAATTAAGCTGAATGCCCTGGAGTGTTCAGGAGAAACCTGAATTTAGTAGAGCAGTACTGAGCTTAATTTTTGGGGACCCTTTGCAGATGCTTGTGTGTAGTATGCAATATGCTAGGGAAATAATAACAGGCATGTCAAAAATGAGTATTTTTCTTGGAACCATCCACCATGAGGTCAGAATCTGGCTTAATATTTTGCAGTCAAACATGTTTTCTTTTAGTAACTCTGGAGTTTGAATACTGTTTATCAGAGCTTAGTACTCTGATGATGATGGTTCATCCTTTAAATGTAAACTACTTTTTCAACTTTTTTTTAATCTTCAAACATGACTGATTACTTGACATTAAAATCCTTTTCTCCTTCATCTGTGTAGCTGAAGAGTTATCACAGTGTCATTCAGATGGTACTGAGGAACATCCCAGCATCACCTTCAGTGAGCAGCAGTATTTCCTGGTAAGAGGTTCCTGGGATTCTTCATCTTTCTGATGATTTTAGACTGACCATTATAAAGGATTCTCTCTGTACAACTACTGGTGGTACAAAGAGCATCTCTGAGATCCCTCATTTCTGAACATGTGCCTTAGGCTTAGCTAGGACTCCTGGAAAAAGGAAACATTCATTTGTCTGTTCATTTTCCAGGTTTTCTGCTGAGATTTCCATCAGTTTTTCCAGTTATTACTGTTTGTCACAGCAGTGCCTTACATACTTGTTCATGAACAGACTGGGACAATTTAGAGCACATTAAAGTTCTGCTGTTTTCCAGTTTGAAATTGTCCCTAGCCTGAGATAACTACTCACAGATAATCTGTACCTGAACCTTTTTGATGATTTCAGTTTTGATCTGGCAATTAAAAGATGGGGTCCAGTTTAAGATGTTTAATAATTCTACCATATTTCCTTCCAAAGTTTAGTAAAAGAGGGGATGCTTCAAAACATTCCAGAATACAAAGTAGAGGATATAATAGCAATGGAAATAGAAGTTAAAGGATCAACAGAACCATTTCAACTTCTCCTGGAGCCATATGCCATTATCATCCCTGGAGAAAACTTCATTGGTGTAAACATCAGGAAAACATTTAAGGTTTGATTTCCTTTTGACTTCATTGTTATCATGTGCTTTGTGGGACTTTTTGAGAAGTCTGGCCTAATAGAAGGTGTCCCTGCACTGGATATTTAAGGTCTTTTCCAAATAATTCTATGTAGCTCTTAATCTATTTTGCAGACACTTGAAATCCAGTCAGGTGAATCCCACTTTTTTTTGTTGTTTTGCATCACAGTGGAGAAAGGAGAAGGAGGACACAACATTAGCATGAAAATAACAGTATTTTTTGAGTGGTTAGTATGGTTTAAACCAGAGGTTAGACAAAGTTCTGTGCCTTTCCACTCTTACTATGCTCAGTTTATGTCAAGATTCAGGTGAAGATACCATGTGTTGTAACTTGATTCAGGATACATTAGTAGGTCATAAAACATTTAATGGTGATCAGGATGTGCTTAGAGTTTGGAAAGTCCATGATGTAAGACTGGCAATCAGTGCAGGAGTGCTCACAGCAGATTGGCTTGTTGCTATGAAAGCTTAAAGTGCATTAATGGTCTCCTTGATTTTAATTGTTTTAGATGTGGAATAACAGCAAATCTCTGATCAAGTACACGTGGGAGAAAATTGTGTCCTGTGACATCATGGAAGCTGAACCTCATACTGGTGTCATAGGTAAAGTTGCTGTGACTTGCAAGCACCAGTTCATGACAGAAATATTTAAACATGCATGGAAAAGGAAAGTCACAAAGCACTACCATGCAAACTGAAACAAGACCTGATCTCCAGCCCAGTGCAGCCAGCTGGAGACTTAATTTGGTTCCAGGAGCTTCCATTTCAGCCTTGCAGCAGGTGGCTTCTTGGCAAAAGGCTGAGACAGGACCTTTTTTTTTTTTTTTCCTTTTCTAGATAGGAATCAATGCTGTGAATTTGAACTGTTAATTACTAGAAGCAAACCTGGGTGCCTCAGCTGTAACCTGCAGTGTAAAATTGAACACAGTGCAGAGCCAGTTGTGCTGCACGTTGAGGCTGCTTTTAAGGTAAGGAACAGTCCATCGTGGCAGGATGAGGTCCTGGCACAGTCCATATAATGCTTTTGCCTCTTAAAGGCACAATAAACATCAACCAGTTACAAACAGGAGGTGGTTTTGCTGTCTGGTAACTATTGAGGCAATGTTGATACTCCCAGGACAGTAAGAATTTTTCTGTGTTACACATTTGCTTTCTGCTGTTCTCTCTGTAACTTCATGTTAATCTTAGATGAGCTCCACTTCTTAATTAGGCCCTTTTGGCAGAAGTGTCCATTCTGACACATGTTTCCTGCTCTCCTAGGGCCCACATCTTTGTGTTGATGTTCCATCACTCTGGTTTGGTTTGACTAAGCAGGGTGAGAGTGTGTTAAGAACCTTGGAGATTAAAAACCTGTGTCAGCTGCCAGCAAAGTGGAGAATGCAAGAGAGCCAGGTTTGTTTGGCTGAAAGGAATGAAGAGGTAAGTCACTGTACAGCTGGCTTTGCTCCCTCTTCACCTGTTTCTTCTTTCTGCTTAGGAGTTGTACTAGTCATTCCAGATAGCAAAAGTTCTAATTTCTGTGGCTTCTTATGAAACTGGTTTTGCACAGCTCTGTACCTCAGAAGCTCCTTTGAGGTTCAATGCTTCTCTGCAGTTTTCCTCTATTTTCACTGGTTATAAATCCCCTGCCAGCCTGATCCAGAGAGACATGGAGCTTTCCTGTGTGACAGTGAGTTCAGCTGCTGCTGATACAAATGAGAGTGTGAGACTCTATCACAACACTCCTCCCACCCACCAGGAGATGGAAGCCTGTGAGAAGCTGTAATGGATTCTCATGAGTTCTTGAGCTTTGTTCTCTTTTCTATGTATCATGTAGAAATCTCACCAACTCTGGGTGAAAAGTTGATGGCAAAAAGAGAAGATTTATGATTGGGGGTTGTGCTTCTGACTGCTTCTCCTTCACCTTCCCCCTCACTCCATGCACAGCTGCCCCTGTGATGCCCTTGGCTCTGACTACCCTTCTCTTAGGTTACTGCCTTTTTATTAGTCCCCAGAGAAGCCAAGTCCTGCCTCCTTGTCTGGCCAGGTTTTCACAAAGCTAGCACTGTGCTTACTGAGCTCAACCCAGGTGGGTCTCCAGGGGCATGGACATGTCTGAGGTAAAACTAGACAGATGCAAGTCTCAATTAGATTCTTGTGGCTTCACCATTTTGAATTTGCTTTGCAGACACCAAAGAAACTTCTGTTTCCTCTCTCCTCTCCTAGGTATCTCCTTTTACCATTCACCCACCTGTTGGGGAAGTGCCTCCTCTGGGTAGGTGCAGTGTGTCAGTTGAGTTCACATCTCTGCTGTGCCAACGCCTCCAGACAGTGTTAGAACTAGAGGTAGAAAATGGAGAAGGAAGGTAAGGGGGGAAAGTGATGTTCTGCTTTGTTATTCTCCTAAGATTTCCCTTAGTGAGTCTCCTGAGGGACTTTCACTTGATGTACTTTTATCTCTTAAAGCAAAAATATATGGTAGGAACTAGAGGGGGATTGTGTAACCTATCAATGAACTACCCAATTGCTAATATTGCTAAATAAACATCATCACCCTGCTCTCCAGCCTGCCTTTGGATGTCTACACGTTTAATGAACAATAACAATGGACCATCTGTGTGTTTATTTCCAGTTATCTTCCTGTTTTTGTTGAAGTTCAGAACCCCCAAGTGTGCCTGAAATCCAGTCATCTAGTATTCCCTGAAATTTATACTGGAGTCCCTGTCAAAGCAACCAGCAAACTTTTTAACCAGACACTGCTGCCAGCAAAATACATGTGGAGAAAGGTAAGTGCACTTCTAATGGATGAAGCACACAGCAGGGATGGAAATTGCAATTTCCAGCTACTCTTAAAAGCTTTTCTGGTGAGTCTTTTGTGTAGTGATTGCTGTTTACTGGCTAATGAGCAGAACCTGAACTTGAGACCCCCTCTGTGAAAAGACTAACTACCTCTTGTCTTGTGTACTCTTGGTGTCTGTGGGTCATCCCAGGGAGAATTGTAGAATGTTTGGGGGTTGGAAGGGACCTTTAAAGATCCCCTCCCTGCAGTGAGCAGGGGCATCTTTAACTAGAGCAGGTTGCTCAGAGGCTCAGCCTGATTTGGAATGTTTCCAGGGATGGGACACCTCTCTGAGCAACCTCAGCCAGTGTTTCACCACCCTCAAAGTAATTTTTTTTTCCTTATATCCAGACTAAATTTCCCTTCTTTTGGTGTAAAACCATCACCCTTTGTCCTGTTGCAGCAGGCCCTGTCTAAAAAGAAAACAACCCAGCCAGGTACAGCAACTGCAAACTTCTGTATTAGATTAACACTCTGCAGGTTTTAACCATTGGAATGATGTTTGAAATACTTCTTGCATTTTTTTTCTCAGCTTTGTTTCAAGTTAGTGACTTAGGGAAGGTGCCAACACCAGGATTGCCTCTGTAGGCCACCTCTGTAACCAGTGAGCTGGGAAACCTTCAGGAGCCTGCTTCAGTATCAGATAGGTTGACTGCACTCTGGAAAGGCTTGTGACTGGGAGGGGGGTGACAGTGACTAGGCTCCCAGCCCGGATGCCTCCCTTGGACACTTGAAGTCATTAGGCATGAGGATCTTATCAGCCACAGGGGAGTTGTAAAACAACCCTCAAAGTGTATGTGTTGCTACCTGAAAGTGTCCTAAACCTGACAGGGACTCAGTCTTCATGGTCTGATCTTGAGGAGAAAAACCTGAAGGATCAGGGTTAGCTGAATGTCTGTCCTTTCTGTTTGACAGCTCCTTGGAAGCCAGGCAGCTTTCTGCTCTGCCACTGTCTCCCCAGCCAGTGGCACCTTAGGCCCAAATGAAGAAGAGGAATTCTGTGTAGAGCTGTCAGCTGACATCACAGTAAGTTTGCAAACTGATGTCATTTTAGCAAAGCAGCAACACTGACACTCTCATCTCACCTCCACCTGGCAAAAGGAAAGATTTCTATTTACAAAACCCAATGCTGTCTTTTTCTGTACATCTCTGACAATGCTTTGCTGCTTTTTTTGCCTTTCCTCTGTGGTGTTTGCTTCTTTCACAAGAAAACTTGACTCTTCCCCTTTCAGGGTGAGCTGAAAGATCTTGCCCTTTCCTGTAGCATAGAAGACATGACTGCACCCCTCTTCCTGAGCATTTCTGGAGAGGTGAAAGGACTGCATGTCACCTACTCACTACCTTCTGACACTGGAGATGCCAGGTAAGTCAAGGGTTTTCCCCTGCACTGAACAAAAATCACTTTTCCCCAAAGCAAATGTACTAGAGAGAGGGCAAAACTCCCACTTACCTGGGTAAACTTCATTCCTCCTCCTCCTGCTTTTGGCAGCAAGGACAGTAAAATGTGCTGGGACAATTCACTGAAGGCACCTGTGTGAAGAAAAGATACTGGATTAACACCCTAAGTGAATTCAGCATCATCTTATGCCCAAGAGAAGGCTGCAGAAGAGCACTACTCCACTCCCACCATTCTTGAGCTGAAAACAAATTACCAACTTAATTGAATTAATTAATAAGAAGCTGGTGTGAAGATAACTGTACATGGGTGAAATGTTCATGTGTTGTGCCTGTTTCCCCTTGTGCTCTGAAAAAAATCTGGAACTACCTGTGGGATAAGATAATAACACTGATGTTTTCATACTGCTTTTTGTTTTGGTTTGGTTTTTTTCTGACAGTGATGAAAGACAAATATCACAAAGCCCCTGTGATCTTCTTTTGGACTTTGGATCTGAAGTTGCATTCCAAGATATAGTAAAATGTCAGTTAGTCCTTACCAATCCCACTGGAATCAGTGCTCCATTCAACCTGGAAGCTGAGTATTTTACTGCCTATTCACTTGCTCCAGAACAAGGAATGTGCCTGTAAGTCTTTGCTTCCCTGCATAACCACTGAAATACCAATGTAGGGCTGGATTAAATCTGCAATCAGGACAGAGCTGTTGCCTCTGACACCAGATACACTTTCTGCAGTGCTCTTGTGGGGTTTTTTGATGCTCTTACTCTGGCTGTGGTAATGAAACCTGCTGGTGAGGTCTCCTGGAGGAAGGGATAGTTTCCACTGAGAGGATGGAAGATTTAGCTGGTGTAAATAGCAAAACTCATGTTGCCAGAGGATATCAGCTGGTGACACCACCCAAGGCTCTGCTGTGTTGGAGAGTGCACAGAGCTTTGCAACTCTCAAGCTGATTGACTCTGAGGATGTTACCTTCAGAAACTCCTTAGTAGGCAGTCCTGCTTTAGGCTGCAATGGCCAAGGATTTAGGAGTCAGGTAGAGCTGTGATTTTAGCAGTCTTCATTTCAATGAGATGTATTGGTGTGACTTTTGATTGATTTCTTTTCTTTTTCAAGCTCCTCAAGGTACCCAGGAAGAAAAGGGCCCATCACAAAACTTGAAACCAGAAGAGCACAGTCAGGTATGAAAATGTTAATCCCCTCAGTGTGGAGACAAGACACAAAGCCAACTGACTAATAGTCAGCATTCCATGTGCCAGCTGGGCACATCATTTCATCCTGGGAGTATCTGGCTAGGTCTGCACTGTTGAATGACTTAGATCCTCAGCATATTCTTGAGTTTGAAAGCCCACATTGCATAAGCATTGGGTCAATCTGCTGCTTTTTTTTTTACTCTCAACTCTACTTTTCTCTCTGTCCCTCTCTTTCTTTCTCTCTTCTTTTTCTTGAAGAGACTTTCTATTCTTTCCAGAAACACAGATGGGTGATTGTGATGATAGCTCACTCTCAGGATCACTCCCAGCACACAGTATGGATGACATGCATGAGGTTTGGCTGTTTCCCTCCTACACAGCCTTGCAATACCATTTCAGGAGGCTTTTCTCCCTCCAAGGCTTTTAGATACCTTCCCCACTGTGGAAAGCTTCAGCACAGCCCATCTATCATTTCTGATGAATTGTACTGAAAAATAATAATACTTGGAGCCACAGGAGACCTGGGGAGGAGGGAAAATGGGAGCAAAATGCTATGAAGTATGGATGTGTCTCCTGTATCCAAAATAAAACTTGGATATATTGGTACCTTGCCATAGTGTTTGGTATCTGTTACAAAGACAGAGCTTTACAGCTGTTGAAATAGTACTTGAGAGTAGAAAAAATGCTGTTCTGACAGATTCCATGCAAGCTTACTGGTTTAAAAGGCCAGGTGACTCAGACTGTGGAAAGGCTTTGCTCTGTGTAATCCATTCTTTGTGTTGAAGAGTGCACAGAGGTAAACAGGCAGCTGCTAACAGAACAATAACCACTCAGCACAAATCCCAGCTTATTTTTCTTGAAATCAGGGGGTGTTTTCATGTCACCAATTAGTGTCTTGCACATCCCAAAGAATCCTGGATCAGGTTGTTGGAAGGGAGTCCTATGAAATAATCTCTTCAAGAACAAACTCACAGAAAACAGATTCAGGCCCACTGCAGAAGGGAGCTTGGGGAAAGTGACATACAGTGGGTTGTGTGAATGATCCCAGGGTTTTTCTGGAAGCCAGTGAGGCTAGGCTGATTAACAGCAGCTAAAAACACAGTCCTGTGCACTCTCTGAAACACCAACCTTGCTCTGTTTCCTCACTAGCCCTCCAACTCTTCTTTGCTCTTCTCCTGCAGAGTTTGCAGCAGCAGTTCTGTCTCATGGGAAGGGAGTAGCTTTCCATATACAACCTTCCACAGGAACTCTGCAAGCTTTCCAGCAGCTAATCATAGAAATAACAGCTTACAACAACATGTGGGGAGAGTACCAGGATCATCTTGTCTGTAAGGTAGGTGGGGTTTTAAGTGAAGCCTCTCCATGGCAGATTTTTCCATCAGTTGTATTTCCCAGATTCCTTTCTGTTAAATACTTCTTCAGGTTGTTAGGACTTGTGTAAAAAAAAAAAAAAAAAAAATCAGCAAAGCTATTGCTATATCACTACCTCCAGTGACATGTAAGGAGCAATTTTCTGCTCTTACAGTGCATGATTTAGGTTTGAGGTAACATGTTTATCCCCTGGGAGGTTTTCATGTGCCTTCAATGACTGGAGTAGTTTTGATTTATAAAATCTGTTTGGTAGCTGGCCAGTGCACTGCTCTGCTCTACCACTACAATAGATCATGTTGGATGGAAAAGCCACAGCAAAGCTGATGAGATATTGCATTGTCCTGCTGAGATTAGCTTTTGTTAGGGTATGAATTAGGTGCTGTCAAAAGAAACCAATCAAAAATATTTAAAAATAATAGAGTAACATTTTATCTTGACTCTAATAGCAAAAAAAACCATTTTTAATAGGTGGGACACTTGCAACCTAAGTTAATTCCTATGCAAATGACTGTGAAAGGCTGTCCAATCTTCCTGCAGATGACAGGACCAGAAAGAGAGCAACCCATAATCAGGTATGGAGCAAAATACTGTCAAAAAATTACATACCATTGGACTATAGGCAACATACATCACTGGCAAAGTGACTGTCAGAACACAACACCTGCTTCTGTAACACCAGTGTGTTTGTCTCTGTCATCAGTGTTTAGTTTGTCTCTAAACCAGCTCCACACAGAAGGATTTTGAAGTCTTGGTGGACATCACATGTTTACCCCCAAACACCCAAGACAGCTAAGAAAACTGCAGAAAAGAGACAGATTAAATAAAGCAATATTGCAATTCACAGGTTTTTATAGGCCATGCTTTCCCTGCCAGCTGCTCCTAACAGAGATGTTTCCACTGATAAACAAATCTTTAATGACTTCAGACACTCACTTTTACTTTCTGCATGTGCTGACAGCAAGGTTCTCCCCTCAGGTTTGGCACTCATGTCTCTGGAGGGTCTCCTGCCTTTCGGAGGGTCCAGCTCAACAATCCCACTCCCTTTGGTAAGTGACTTTTGTAGAGCAAATGATGCTCACTTTGTGCTCCTTAGGATGCTAAAAAACAAAAGAACCAATTAACACCTTAATTAACAGGTTTGCTTGTACAGTAAAGCAAGGAAACTCCAGCCAGAGTGTAGTAGAATATATATAATTGTCTCTATATGTTATTACTATGAAACTGCACATCCTGTCCTGCTGTGTCTGGGGTTTCAGAAGTGATGGGAATTCAGGATTTTCCATCCTGGTTTTGCAAGCCTCTGACCCTGGTCAATCAGATGTGCTACCTGCTTCTTGGCATCATCTGCCTCTTCTATGTTTAGACTTTTCATCTCTTTGATAAAAAGTCAATCACCTTTTTTTTTTTCTTTCTTTCTGAATGCCACCAAGCACATTTGCTTAACAAACAAAATACTCAATTTATTTTAGTGTTATGAAAAGTATAGTTTAGGACCTAAAGAGTGACCAAGCCATAATAAGAACATAGCACACGTGGTCTTAAATCAGTTTAGTTCACTGCAAACATGGAAAGTTTAAGATGTACTTTAATACAAATCCAGTTGCTAAACATTAATTTGTTAGTTGACAATCTATCCTTTGGTAACCAAGTGATGAGTTTTCTCAGTGCCCAGAAGTGTAACTGCCCTTCCTCCTTTGATTCAGACATCCGCCTGGACTTGGAAACTTACAACCAAGAGCAAGATGATCAAAACCTGGTGGACCTGCTGATGTTCTTTGGAGACCCTTTTCCTCCTAAGGGCATGGCTGAAAAGGAGTCTGCATCAGTTGGTAGCACCTTGGAGTCAGAGAGGGTGTTAAAGTTGGACCAAGCTGCCATTCCCTGTGGAAGAGTTTCTCCAGCCTCACAACCCACAGCTGAGGTCAGCTCTTTGCCTCTTGTTTTTGTGCTGCTGCTGAGATACAGGATGGGTTTCTTGGCATGAAAGGTTGAAAACAATAACACACGATCTAACTTGTAACTAAGAGCTGGATTGTTAAATTCCAGCTCTTCTCCCAGTCCAAAAAGCAATGCCAGGGGTAGATGGCGGCTGGTGTCAGTGATCAGGTTCCAGAGTGAGCTGTGAGCACAGAACTCTGCAGCTTCTCCTTAAAATTGTTAGAGAAGCTGATGAGATACTGTAAAAACTACTGTCATTGAAAAATGAATGCCATTTCAATATGAAAGTCACTACAGCTCTTCATTTAGCTCTGCCTTTCTCAGGGGTGCTTTGAAGTGACAGGGAGAGGCATCATGCAGGGTTATGTCCATTTCTCTAGTAAAATCTGTAGAGAAAAGGTTTTAAACCCACCTTTTCTCCACTTCAGCTCAGAAGGCACAGCTGTTCTGAATATACCTGTGGCCCTTCTTGTGGAATAAAGGAGCAGGATTTCCCTAGAGTTCTGGTTTGTGGAGTGGGCCAGAGATGGGCTGAGGTCTTCTCATGGGACCCAAGAATGCCCATTTTCCAAGGAGTCCAGGAGCAGTTTCAGGACAACAAACCTACATGTGAAGAAAACCTGCCATCTAGGAGACATCCACACATCCAGCTTTTGTGGCAGAAAGAAAGAAGCTGGAGCTGCCCACATGCAGTGACAAGTGCAGCAGTTCCCTTCTCATTTTGCTCTGTCACAGCCTAAGAGTTTTAACCATTCCCACCCTTCTGTCCCTGCAGCCTCCAGACTCTGACAGCAAAGAGAAGGGAATTGTCCCTGAAGAACCTCCAATGGAGAAAATCTTCTCCATACTTCTACGACCTCACAAAGGGATTCCTGCAGACAATCCCTTTTCTGTTACTCCAAGACAGATAGTAAGTTGTTCTGTTTTCTTTGTGCTTAGCTTTAGCATATTTTCTGTAGGAAAGAGGAGATGGAGAAACAAAAGGAGGTGGTAGCTTTGCTTTGAGGTAGAGGATGCTAAACAGTGAAACACCAGGCTGGGAGGCTTTGGGATCTTCATGATGACCCTTAAGAACACTTGGCAAAGTCAACAGAAAAAAAGTGTCCTACCTACACATGAGTGGTTAACTGATGCTTGGAATGAAGTGTTCTAGTTGTATTAAGCTCTCTGGAGTGGCATCTCTGGTCTTCTCACTTGGGTTGTCTTGCTGTAATGTGTGGCATTAGGTAGGATATGTCCAGGCTGAAAAGGCTGCTGGGAAAGGGCTGCTCTCTGTAGACAACTCTTCTGGACAAACTGTAACCCACAGCACTTCAAAAAGTAACTGGTGCAAAAGTAACTGCTCACAATTCCTTAGGAAGACAAAGCAAAGACAGCATTGTAAAGATCTAACTGTGAGTGACAGGGTTGCCTAAAACATCACCATGTTCATTTGGACACTTAAATATTAGCAAGGTTCTTTTGCCAAAGGGTTTCAGTTCCCAGTTAGGGTGAGCTAAAGCTGACCTAAAAGAAAAAAGAAAAAGAAATGAAGCCTGGGCAGATGGAGGCTGAGATGTTCAGATAAACAAATGCCTCATGGTGAGCACAGCCTGTTGGGTATAGCCAGCAGCAGCTTGGTCCATGAGGAGCAGAGTTGGTGCTTGTGGAGTCACTCAGGTGCAGAATCTTCTGTGTTCTAGCACATCTGGCTAGACCTGGCTTAAGTCCAAGTCTGAACACCTAAGCTCTCTGTGACCACAATGCACAGCCCCTTCTTAGCTCTGCTGTGGCCCTTCCAGGCTGTAGGGAGAGCTTTCTGATGCCCCTCACTGCTCTGAGCAGGGGAATGCAGTGCAAGGAGAGCCAGACCAGGTCTGCTCCTGCTGAACTGCAAAACCAAACATCTCACCCTCTGATCACATGAATCACTGAATCATTTGGGTTGGAAAAGACCTTTAAGATCATCGAGTCCAACCATAAATGAAATGGAGGAGTTTGTGTCTGCACAGCACTAGCCCAAAAGCAGCACATGCCACGTGGCCTCTGAGCTTACACAGTTCACTAGACATGAATTAGCTCTGTAGGGAGATGGCAAAGGGTTGGGTTTTTTTCTGCAGCAGTAGCAGGATTTAACCATAACATGCATAATGCCCCAAAAAAGCAGTATCTATTCAGCCTGTAAATCCCAGAAAAACCACTGTAGCTGTCTACATCTGATTACACTCCCTGTTGCTATATGAAAAATAGCCAGGAATAAACCCAAGTGTAAAATATACTTAATTCTCACTTGAAGAGTGGGCAGAACAGGGCATTTTTAAGAACAAGCAGCTAAGTACCTGTGTCTGTGCCCTGGGAGAGTTGCTCTGTGCCTGTTCTCCAGCTCTCTTGCTGCTGAGCTCAGTTTCTCAGCAGATCTTGCAGCTGAAATAATTGTCAGTTCTGTCGTCACATGCCATCGTTTTCGTGCGAGCCTGAGCGGAGCCCATTCCCAGGAGATTTCACGCTGCTTGTGCAACTTGTTTTAGCAGCTGAGTGCTGAGGATGTTTGTGCAACCCCAGGCTGCTCCCGGCGCTGCTGAACTTTTCTCTCTCCCTCGCAGGTGGTTCCAGGAGGTGGCAGCACCTCCGTTTGCATCTCCTTCACCCCACGCGTCCTCCCGGAGACCGTGACCGAAGCCCAGTGTGAGGGGTTTGTGCTGGGCTTCATGAGCCTGGACGACAAGGTAAAGTGACTCTAAGAGCAAGGGTAAAGATGACTAGAAAATCATCATCTCCCAGTAATTTATGTACTAACTGCTGTGTGCCTGGCCAGTCTGTTTAAGCAGCCCTGGTCCTGCCACCCTGCACATCCTTCCTTCTTTTAGTGCATTTGTCTTTTAACTGGGAAGCATTCCAGGGTGGGAGGGTCTCTGGCTTCTTAGGCTTCCTGGTGCAGCAGACCCCAGATGAAAGCCCATGGTTTGAAGCCCTATCACAACAGCAGGTGTTGCTGGTAACAATAGTTATGGTAACAATAGTTAGCAATGGGACTGAGGCTCAGGGCTGCTGAGTTGTGTCCCTGGCTCTGCATCCACCTTCCTCTGTGAATTTGGATCTGGGAAACTTCCTCTTCAGCAACTGCAAGTGCAGCTCACAGGCTGACATGAAGCTGGAGTGGTGGCGTGTGAATTGCTCTGTGATTCTCTGACACCAACCATCACAAAGGTGCAAGGCATCAGGAATGAGTTCTAGAATTAATAAAAATATCCCTCATGTTCCTGAGTCCTGGAGGATGAAACATCTGTGTTGAGCGTGGCCACTCAGCTCAACTGCTGCTTGGCTTCTGCTGCTCCTTCACACTGCCATCTCGCCCTAAGAACAGGCAGTACCTTGTCAAACACAATCCTATTTTGGCCAGCAGCCTCTCTGGCTACAGGCAGGGTTTCAGCTTGTAGTGCTGTCATTTGACACACTGTTGATGGTTTTGTTTTGCTGGCAGCTGGCAAAGGCAGTGCCCACCAAAGTGCACCGCAGCCATGGCCACGAAGCCCCCCAGCTCCGAGTGGACCTGCAAGCCTCTGTGGGATGTGCTCTGTAAGTGCAGTGACTGCCAGTCACACTGGGCACTGCTGGAGGGCAGGGCTCTCACCACCTCTGCTTCCTTACACTCAGGTTGCACGTAGACATGGATCATGACAGAGAAATGGTGTTTTATTCAACAGCAAGTGATCTCCTGCCTGATCAGCCCCTGCCAGGAGTAAGTATTTCACACCCCCATGCATTCAGAGCTGGTTGGACATGGTTTCTGAAACCCATCCTTGTCCCCACAAGCCTCCTGTTGCTGTTTTCTGTGTTGTATAAAACAAGATGGGCAGAACAAAAAGGCTACATGTGTGTATTAACCAGGAGTGAACAAAGCTGGGCTCAGATAATGCCTCATTTTGTACAACTTTATAGAGGAGTTAATAAGTAGAAAATTAAGTCCTTATTTTTAGGACATAAGGTCTGATAGCAGAAAGAGTCACTTAAAGCAGCCTGGCCAAATTTCTGTGACCGTTGACATCCACACTTTTAACTTTATTACCTTATTTGTATTTTGTTGTTTGTTTAGTTGTTGGTTTTGTTTTGTTTGTAGGTTGTTTTTGTTGTTGTTGGTTTTGTTTTGTTTGGGTTTGTTTGGTCTGTTGGTTGTTTTGGTTTGTTTTTCTTTACTGAAGAAATTTTGCAAAGCACAAGTAGGAAATACTGGGTGGCTCTGGGGTAAAGTCCTTCAGATCCCTAATGATGCTGAACAGCCATGAGATGATCAGAAACCTTCCAAAGGAGTTAAAACTAACCAGCTTGCAATCATTTCTTCACCAGGTTTTGACAGATTCAGTGATGACTCAGAGTTTGAAACTTACCAACTGCACTAAGACTCCTCTGGACTTCAGGCTCCTTCTCTCTACACCCTTCAGCCTGTCCAGTACAGATCCCAAAAAGAGCAAGAAGAAAGACCAGCCACTGCAACATGTACTTTATCCACAGCAAAACATGCTGGTAGGCTCAAAAAAATAATAACCCTGTGCCAGAAGAGATGGTTTAGTAATTGGTGTGTCCACAGGGCCCAGATGGACAGCAAGAAAATCACAACCAGTACAGAAATCTCCCAGTTCCAGAGGAAATAATGGTGTATGAGCAAATGCCAATGACTAAATGCAATTTTGTCTGCTATAGTGCAGTTGCAAAATGTTTCTCCACTGGCTCTGTTTTGCTTTTCTCACCAACTCTAACCTGCTTCAGGCTCCTGCAAAAAACCCTGTGGTTTCTGGAGCTCACCTAATTCAACAGCCCTCTAGATTCTGGACAAATGAAAAGATTTCCAAAGACTGCAGCCCCTTATTTCCTTAAATTGGATGCAGCAGTGCAAACACACAGACAAAAATGGGTTCACTTTGGGACTTTAAACAAGGTACCTGGAGTTGAGAAGGAACTGGAATGCAAAGACTAACAGTTGTATTTTTGCAGCATGCTTCTCATTTTTCAGTGTTCCTTTTGACACAGACACATCCCAGTTCAGTTAGTGTGGGAAGAACTAAAGCCAGTTTGGGGAATATGGTGTTTGTAGCCTTGGGAGTTTAGGACCTTTGTCTTGCTAGACTGTTTGTCCCCTGTGGTTCAGAAACAAGCTGTTCACCTTTACACTCCATCCCTGTGTATTGGATTCATGGGAAATAGCTGTGTTTTTAATGTCATTACAATGCTTTGTTCCAGTGGGAATTTGGCTGCTGGCACAGCACCTTTGTGTCACACTGGCATGACACCTTTCCCTATTTCCAGTGGGAAAATGTGTGCCTGAGCCTTTGAGCAGTGTTTACTTTGGATTTCCTGCACACAGTGTCTTCTTCTGGGATGGTGATCTGAATTCCTCTTCCCACAGGTGAAAGTGTCATTCCACACAACTTGGGACTTGCTGACCTATCAACATTTGCCAGCTGCCCAGCTGCTTCCTGGACTTCAAGTGCTCCAGTCTGAGAATGGAGAGAGAAAGCTGAAATTTCATCAACAGCTGGTGATTGAACACAGTAATGGCACTGCCCAGGTAAGATCAGAGCAAGCTCCATGGGCCCTGAGGAAGGGCTGTGTTTTCTCAGCACCTCTGACTCAGAATTAATGTGCTTTAGGGTTTACTTGGCTCTAACTACAGTCACCTCTGGAGTAAATTGTGTCAGTCAGTTGAAGAGAACAGCCATGGATGTGCCAAAGGAGATTGCTGAGCCTGCAGGTGCCTCCAGGGTGGACAGAGAGGTTTGGGGACAGCACCCTCATGCTCGTGCCCCATCTCTGCATAGCACAAGGGCCTGGATGGCAGGGCAGCATGCCCAGTGGCAGCATGGCTCAAAACACCCTTCTGAGACAGGGTCAGGACTGTCTTGGTGAATGTGCCAGCAGCTGAGTCACCAAACATTGCCTCCTGCAGTTTCCCAGTGCTTCCTGAGTCTGCCTAACTCATGTGCTGTGGTCCCAGCCCACACATGTTTAATGACAGATCTCTTCCAGATGGAAAGTGATAACATTCCACCCCACCTCCAAGTTCCAGCACGTTGCAGGCATTTATTCTTTTCCTACCAGGTATCTCTGAGGACTGTATCTGTGCAAGACCCAAGCACCACATCTAAGACAGAGTCAATTTAGCAATAATCTTGGGCAATCAGCACAAACTGAATGACTCAGTGGGCCACACACAGTCCTAAGGGATGACCTGATGCTGTCATGTCTGCAGCTCCCCAGAAAACCCCAGTAACAAATGAGAATGTTCACTCCATGTTACTTCATTAAGACCACAATGCCTGGTTTGAAAGCCTATCCCAAACCAGTAAAAACAATCAACTTAATGGAGTTGCTGAAAGCTGTGGAGTGGGGAATTGACTTGATTACAAAAGACCACAGAACAGCTACTCTTGATTTAGTGCTTGAGATTAAGAATGACTGAGCTTTAGCAGCTATTATCAAAGTTCTACAAAACTAAGGTGGGTTTTCCCTCCTTTCCCTTCCCTCTGTTTTGCAGCTGGTCCCAGTGTCTGCATATCTGACTGTCCCAGTTCTGGAGCTCTCTTGTGACATGGTTGATTTCAAAACCTGCTTTGTTGCACAGACCAAGACTGAACATGTTTTCCTGTGGAATAGGAGTGGCTGTAGAAGTTACTGGGCTACTTTACTGGGTATTCTGGTTTTGCTGATGGATTTCCTAGCTCTGCTGAGTTCAGCAATCACTCCACATTTAACCAAAAGATTGAATCCCAACCCTCACAGCAATAGCTCCTCCTGAGTTTGGTTTGAGCTTGTGCTTAAGGATCTTAATAACAGATGGGCTTCAAAGGCAAGAGAATCTGAGCCTTATTTTGACATAGAGGCCACTGATCACTTGATGAAAGGATGAAAACAGAACCTGGTCACATGCATCTGCCAGTGCAAGTCCTGGTTTACTAGTTGGCTTGCAAGGAGGTGCATTGGTTTGCATCCTACTTACTGCAGAACCTTACCCAGGGGGTCTTGCATTGCTTTGTTTGATATTTGTCCCTTTCACTGCAGATGAACAGGAAAGGCCTGAAGACCCAAAAGTATTCTCTGTCTCCCCAACTAATGGTATTTTGGAGGCATGTGAAGGGGATGCACCTGCCAAAGAGGTTCTGCAGCTCAGCTTTACTGCCAGGTACAGTGTAACCAGACTGAAATCTTCCTCTTTTCCCTGTCAAGTTCAGACTTAAATGTGAGCAGTCACTGAAAGGCAAGAGCAATTCTGCCCTCTTCTTGTGTTCTTGGTACCAGGCTGCTTATCAGACCCAATCCTGGGCTTCCAGCTTGTATGTTTTCCATATAAACCTGTTCCCTGCACTGCTCCCATAGAGAGGATTTCTTTTGGATCTGGCACCCAGAATTTCAGCCTTTAGGATTTACCCACTTGGAATCATGTTGCTCCAGCAGCTGGTGGGGTAAAATTCCTTCCTGAAGGAGCTTCAGCAGAGGCTGATAAAACAGTTGAGACCTTTTGTGCATGCAGCACTTTATTAAGAGGGAGAGATGTGTTTGTAGTAGTTCAGAATTCCAGTAAAGCATCTGTTGGTACAATGTGAGTCTCCAGGATCCTTTATATTAGTTGGTGTGGCTTCTCACTAAAATAAACTCTTAAAAATCCTTTATTTCCCTACATTCAGAGCACCTTCTGATGCAGCAGATAGAACAAAATCTTGCCTTAATGCTGTGATACAAATTGTTTTGCCCTTGCTGAGCCTGGTGGAATGTTCAGTGTTCCTTATGTTGATGTTTGATAAGAAAGGAAAAAATAACACTATTTTTGTTGCCTCTAGTCTACAGGCTTTCTATGTAACAAAGACAATGTGACCTGCAGGCAGATGACACCAGAGACCAGATGAAAATGACTTTCTTTGTCCTATAAACATTTAATATTGTTCTAATTGTTATGGACAGTTTAACATAAGCTTTGACAAAGTGAGCAGTGAGTTGTGAATGGTAGAGATAGTGGCCCAAGACTGAATTTCTCTGCTCTATTAGGAAGCTGTAATTCCTGTATAAAAATTCAGCTCCCACTACAAATTCTTTTCTTGGAAATTACATGGTGACAGAAAGTTTGAGACAAGTCTCTCCCAGTGATTTCAGTGAACTGTGAACATGCCTGACAGGGAAGTTTCAAGAAGCAAGCTCTAGGTGACAAGAGCTGCTGTCACACCTTCCATCTCCCTTGGACAGGCTCAGAGATCCCCAGCACTGGAGCTACTGAAACCTCAGTGGGATGAAGCCTCCAGCAGCTGCTCTAAGCTGTCCCTGCTCTGAGCAGGGTGGTGGACCAGAGACCTCCCCAGGCTCCCAGCTGCCTAAATTTTTCTGGAATAGTTCTGAATATGCCTAAAGCTCTTCTTTTTGTCTGATGACAGGCTCAGCAGCATCCCTCCAAGTGCCTGAAAGCCAAGCTGTTGCTGTGTAGCAGCCAGCTCATCTGCTCAGCTCCAGATGAAGAATTCCCAAGACAGCAGAGCTCAGGACCAGCATGGCATTAATAAATAATGATATGCAGGATGATTTTAATAATTCACCTCCATAACTCAGTGCTCTTCCTGCAGGGCAATTTTGTATGAGAAGGGAAAAATAAAAGTCAGCTGGTAGAACAGGCTCTTGCTTGAGGCCTTTGCAACAGCATCTCTTTAGACAAAGAGAATTCCCTCAGAGAAAGTCTCAGGAGCATTAAGCACCATTAGCCTTAAGCAAATTATGCTGCAAGACTCCCACTTAGCTCAACACAAGGGGTTTTTTTGCTGTTAGTTTACAACCTGGACTCTACTGCTTGCCTCTTGTCTTAGGGGAGCTGACAAACTTCTCCATTTCAAACTTCAGTCTGTCACAGGGATGAGTTTTCACATCAAGGCTGTGCAGGTTATTTGTTCCCACTCAACCCCAGCAAAGCTTCTTTTGATTTGTTTATCTAAAATAGAATTTCACAAGTAGGAAGATACTCAAGGTGTTCTTTCAAACATGGAATTAACAAGCCAGTGTCTTTCCTTCAGGTACAGGCTGGACCACTCTTTTCAAACATCCTGAATGTAACTGTGGGACATGACTCTGTGAAATTGTCACCCACAGACTTCAGAGTACCATTACAGACCAGTGCTTGCAACTAGGAGCAGTTCATGTCTCAGGGCACCATGCTGCCCTTTTTCTCCCACAGAGTAACTGATCTCATCCTTACACCCAGAATTGCAGCTCCCTGGAAAGGAACTGTCTTTCTGCTCTGTATTTTAGGAGTGACATTGAATATGAAACTGTCCTGACCATTACTGGAATGCTGGGAGAGAAGCCTTGCAAGCTACAGATCAGGGGACAAGGAACATATGATGGGAAAGATGAAGATCTGTCTTTGATTTAAGCCAGACAATGGGGGACAAATGTCAACATAAGAGTTTGGAAGCAGATGTGCCACCAGCTGAGCTTTGTCTTTGTCTACTTCAGTTGTTTTCATATGGACTGGAATTCTAGCAGAGTGAAACTAAGTTATGAGGATAAAAAAAATCTCATGGTACCTTACAGAGAACAATCCTAGTCTCATTCTGTGCTATTTTATTGCTGTGATCAGCTTATTACCAGAGCCCAGCTCTGCACAGGAACACATTTTGAATTGCACAGCAACTATGGCAACAGTTGGGCCCAACCCCCTCTGTGTATCACACTGTGCCTCAAACTACACAGCTGACCATTGGTCCTTAGCTTTTGTGTTGCCTTGTTTATTTGACATTCAAATGGACACTGACACCTAATAAAAGCAAGAACTGGTGAATGGGCTGGTATTCCACAGGAGAATGGGAAAAGCCAACTTTCCCTGGACTCCCTGGAACATGACCAACCTGCAAATTTCATCGTGCTTGGGTACTGAGAACATCCCCTCCAGCTACAGAGGGAGGAACCCTTCTGCCTTTTAATTCTTTCCCCCCACATGGTTCCCATTTACTCAAACTTCTAAATGTTTTTAGTATGACTTTAGCTAAAGGTCACTGAAATTCCCACTTCTGAGCCTGTTAAGTTTTCCACTTCCATCATATAAAAGGCTTTTGTTCAAGGCACTGTGCATGGGGAGGAGGGAGCTGCAATCCACACTGGAGGAGAACAAAAGATGCAGGATAGCTGCCTTCTGCCTAGATTAAACCAGACTTGTTTTAATCAAGGACCCTGGAGGATGCTGATACCTTTCTGTCCTCTAAATAATTCCATCTTTCTGCTCTAAAACACAGCACACATGATTGCTGGGTGAGCAGGATGGGCCACAGCCCAGGGGTGGGAAAATATCAAACAGCTCTGATTGACTATAAAAAAGAAACCCAATATATTGCAAGAACCCAATTGTATTAAGTGCAAAAACCAAGAGCCAAGGACAGAGAACTTCATTCAGCCTGTGTTACAAATGTGAACATTTCTAACACATCAGAGGTGATGGCTCTGTCTTATCAAATGATCAGCTCTGAGTTTCAGTGATTTTTGAGCTGGTAAGACAGAGACCAGAGAAGGGAGAACTTCCCAAGATGAAATACACAGTTGTACTAGCACTGAAGTAGTGAGATGTCCCTGACCTTCCTGCAGTGCTAGCAGCATGAGTAATGCTGAAATCTGGTTTATGTTAGGTAAATAAATATTATTAAGCATAAGCTTGTCCTCTAAGTTAGAGTCACACAAGCTGGTTATTAGTAATCTCTTATAAAAGGTGGAATGGCCACTTTCAATCTCCTGGCTTCTAACACATCAGCAGAACCTTTGTATTCAGGCACCTTTGTGCAATTCCATTCTAGTCCTTCTGCTCTCCCCCACTGGAGGGTTCACAGCAGCTGGTTAAAGCAGAAAGCTACAGCCCATCCTCCAGCTTAGGGACAAATTAAGATGTGGCCACTTCTGCTATGGACAGGACAGAAATAGGTGTAAAGGAAACAATGTTGGGGCTTTGTAAGGCTTTCCAAACAAGCCTCAAAAATCCTGTTCCACAAATAAAGGGATCAATTAAATTACAACTACTGGTTCATAATCCCCACACCAGTGCCTGCAGTTGAACTTCAGCTGAACTCATTTCTCCTATCAGGATGCTTTTGAACTCTGAAGCAAATGCCAGCTTTGCATTTTCCCACCTGCTCAGTAGATCTGGACGATTTATTCTACTTCTCAATTTGTGCCTCAAATTTGTAGCTCTAGTAGCAAATCCCTGAATCCACTTGATTTCACAGTGCAAATCATCTGCTGTCACTAGGAGAAGGCAGAGAATTAGCTGCTGTTTAGTTCCCTGGGTACTCAAACACTGCTGCAGCACCCATGCCTGTTCCAATGCACATCGACACAACGCCGTACGCCCTGAAAAGACAGAACAGAGACAGATCAGGTTCAAATCATCTGGGAGGGGAAAAAAATACAATCAACCTGAGCTACCCACTGCTCTCCTGTGTAACCAAGAGGTTCTACCTCTGGAGGATGTCCCACTGCCTTGGAGTTCTTGCAGGGTGCTGTTTGCAGATCATGTGGACACATGTTTCTCTGCCTGCTTCCTGGCCAGGAGCTGTGTGTCAGAAGCAAGTTCCTCAGCCACCCACCTCAGATGTACTAGGGGCAGGGTCAAGTTAGAACAACTCTAGGCAGCTAGAACAGCTGCTCTGATTCAGATGTGCTGAGGAGAAACTCTTCCTGCTATCACTGCCCTTCACATGGCTTTACTATGTAGAGGTTCAAGGTGAATTTGGATTATCAGATGATGTGCAGGAGGATTTGTGGAAAGCCTGATCCCAGAGCAAATTCTCCTACTTCAGTTTGAGGTGGTTCAGTGTTTTTTGCCTAGTTTGCCTGCCATTTAAGAGTTCACCACCACTGCTGGCCTTCCCCCTAAGACTGGGCACAGCTCATCCTAAGGTGAAATTGGATGTGCCAGCCACAGAGGGAGCAGTGACAGCACCACCCAGCAGCAGCTACTGGGTTTCTTCCACAGGAAAAAGCCTAATTCCTGGGAAGAGGACTGGGGCCACACTGTCACACAACCAAATGCAGCCCAGCCTTGCCAAGCATCAGCTCTGACCCCTGACTTGCTGCTCTGACACTGCACAGTGGAGATGTCTGCCCAGGGCCCTGCACCACCAAGGACCAGGAGAGACTGTGCACTCATGGGCAGCAAGAACCATCAGGAATTCACATCCAAAGCTATCAAAGGGATGGGGAGAGCTTAACCCAAACCTCTGAGCCTAAGTTCTGCATGTGCAAGGTGTGGAGGTTAATCCTGTGCCTCAGCACTCACCTCTTCCCTCTGCGTTTCAGTTCATTGAGCAAAGTGACAACCTGCCGAGCACCAGTGCAGCCCAGTGGGTGTCCCAGTGCTATTGCTCCTCCCAGGGGGTTGACCTTCTCCATGGGAATACCCAGCTTTTCAACACAGTACACAGCCTAGAAAGACAGAGGGAATGGTTTCACAGAGCTGCTCTCACCCCTGTTAGTTCTCAGCAGAGAGGTAAGAGGACTCCAGGGAAGTGGGGTGGTCTGTGTGTGAAGAGGGACAGCAGAGAGCTGGGCAGAGCAGCCCTGACAGCTCTAAGAGCTTCCAAAGATTTGTGCTCAAAAGGAATTTAGCTCCAGCTATGTTTGCTATTACACAAACTCCACATCACTGTGTCAGCTGTTCTTAAAAATATTTTAATAAATAAAGAAAAAAATCAGTATTTAAGGCCTGACTCCAGCTAGACCATCTTTCCCAGTGGAAAGGAGTGGAACTACATTACAGGTCCAGAGCACACAGAAATGAACTGAGCCTGTCAGCATCATCTCAAACTGAGCCCACCCACCTTGACAGGCATGTCACTGCTTTGGGGAAGACAGAGCAGGGAAGTTTCTACCTTTCATTCAGAATCTCCAAATTAGCAAGAGCAGCACGTTCACACTGACACCCCCATAACAACTTACACCCCTTTTGAACCAGATTTTGCAAGTTGCTATGAGGATACAATAGGAAAGATGATGCTCTTACTTGGATATATTCTTTCTGAGGTTTTTATTATTATTATTAATGCCCTAATTTCTTTAAAGGAAAACAGTCTGCACATGACACTAACATCTGTTGAAGATAAAATATGTGGAACAAGTTCAAATCTTAATGTAGAAACCAAACTAAAACAGACTCAGCCACCAAACAAAGCAGCAACTCACAAGAAGATGATCACTCACCTGGCTTGCAAAAGCTTCATTAATTTCATATATATCAATATCATTCAGAGTCAGACCTGTGGTTCAGAAAAGTCAGGATTTACAAGGAAGTCTTTCTGCCTTATGAGCATATCCAAGAGACTCACAGCCTCCCATGATGAATTCTACCTCTACTCCACTCCTGGCAGGACAAGGGGGACCTTGGCTCTGTGTGGGGAGCCCCCTGTGCCCCATGCCAAGCGGATGCCAAGCAGCTCTTACCAGCTTTCTCCACAGCCACAGGGATTGCATAGGCTGGTCCTATGCCCATGATATCAGGTGGGACTCCAACTACAGCAAAGGACCTGAGCACCCCCAGGACTGGGAGCCCCAGTTGTGCTGCTTTGGAACGTTTGGCCAGGAGAACAGCAGCTGCTCCATCGCTGACCTGGCTGGCATTGCCTGTGGGAAGAGAGCTACTGACACCTCTTTTGCCTCAGCACAGTCTACTACAAGGTGGGCAAACCACAGGAACCATACAAAATGAACAGGAGAGCTGACCTGCTGTAGTGCTGCCATCCTCTTTGAAGGCAGGCTTCAGCTTTGCCAAGCCTTCCAGAGTGGTGGAGGGTCTAATCCCTTCATCCTGGTGCACGGTGATTGGTTTTTGGTTGCCCTCATTATCTAGAACAGTGGTCTTCACTGGAACAATCTCAGTTTTAAACAGTCCCATCTGCTGAGCTTTTGCTGCTCTGTTAAAGAAGAGTAAGGAAGGTTAAAATATTCTGGAGGTGAACTGCAAGAGAATGAACATCAAGGAAACCAGTCAGTAAGAGAATGAACTTCAGTGTAACTTTTCAACCCAAAATAATTGCAATGTATGTTCTATAGATCAGTGGGACTATGTAGAAGGGTATGATTTAAAATTTAACAGTGAGGGTGGGTGAAGATGGGGCCTGGTACCCAAGACAGCAGCTTCAGCAGCAGGGAACGACTAACACAACCAGCCTGATCTAAGCAGGCAAAATGCAATTAGCTCAATTAGACTTAGCTCAGGACACAGTTTTAATCTTCTGTATCAAGGTATTTAAAAGCCTCCACGCTGGAGATGGTTTAGAAGATTTACCTCCCATCACCACAGCACCTTTTACAAGGTATGAACTGGAGACTGAAAGCTCATTTTACCCCTCATCACTTTAAGCTCTTCCTAATAAAAATACTTAAAACTGGCAGGTAAGTGTGAGATGGAGCAAAATGCTGATGGGCAGATCAGTGACTCCACAGACACCCTGGGGGCAAGGCCAGAAAACAACCCCCTTCCTCACGTGAGAGGTGAGGACCCTGGCCACAAACCCTCCTGCCTTATCAGGGCCGTGGCAGTGGGAACGACTGGCATGCCAAGTTCCCTGAGAAGCAGGGCCAGAATGTAAAGGTTAACTGGCCACTGCAGTGCCTTCCTGTATTAGATAAATAATTGGACCGGGGTGATGCTTAAGCAGAGCTCTGAAAGTTGGTTTAACTCTTTGATGGCAGCAGCTTTAAGTTGTCACCTGCCATGGGACTGCCAACACTGCCCCACGGATTCCTTGGGGAGTCAGTGACTTTGGCAGTGATTTACCCTCAGAGGAAGGTTGTCAGGGGTAGGACTGGACTCCAGTGGAGCCAAACACCTGCAGCAAAGACAAGTCCCATTTCTCCTAAGCTTGGCAGTTCTCTAGAAACAGCTAATTGAAATATTCCCTCTTAGAAGTTCCCTCTGCTGCCACTCCCACGTTCACTTTCAAATGACACCGAGCCAAAGCCACTAAGAAAACACCACACGATGAACTCGTTTCAGAAACCTCCCAGAGGTTGTGTCCTTTGGATGCTGAAAAAACACCAAGGCATTCACTGGTTGAGGCTGGTGTGCCCAGTGATACATGTGCAAGGTTAGTCACACAATCCCCAGTACAGCTCTGGCCTTGGGTTTCCTTCTAACACCAGCTGGGCCACCCACTGATCTTCCCTCTGAGCATCTCCAGCTTCTTTACCCACTGATGAAGTGTGGAAGGCAACATAAAGTCTGCACTTAACCACTCCTGGGAAGCAGCAGTGTGTATTCTAGCTGTATTTATTTCTTAACTAAAAGGTTAAAAAGAATTTAAAAAAAGAAAAAGCAAGGTAAGCATTTACTTTTGTTGGGAAGCCAAGGCAAAGGCGTCTTGCTTCTTTCTGGAAATTCCAAACTTCTCTGCCACGTTCTCTGAGGTTATTCTGGGGAAAACAACATCACAGAATTAATCCAGTGACACAGCCATGGGAGATCCAGTTGGCTTCTACTAAGAAGCAGCAAAAACAGCAGCTTGTACAAGCAGTGGCTTCACTCTCAAGCTCACTGTTGCCTTCCCAACCTAGAACTGCTTGGCAGAAGCAAATCCTGAAGCAAATCCAGGACTAAAACAAGCTTCAAATCCCTTCTCCTTGCTCGTTAAGCCATGGAGCTTAAGGCATAAGACAAAGAAATCTTTCACCAGAGTCACTGGTCTTTCCCCCATTTCACACCACAAGCAGGGAGGACACCAGCACACACAGTCCCAAGTTCAGGCCGATTTGATGCAGTAAGGTCACAGAGAAGACAGACCATCTGAAAATCCCTTAAACCCTGGGCCAGGGAATCACTCACCCCATGGGAATAAGGCAATCCCGAGCTTTGCTGTTGTCCATTATGCTGGAGCTGATATCACCAGGGTTGTTTGCACTTCGGAGGGACATCGTTTCCACACTGAACACAAGAAACACTTCAGTTTGCTACCAGCACTTTCATACTTTTCCTACTTGTGGTCATTGCTCTGATCAAAACCTCTGTGTCTTGACAACACACCTCCCATCATCCTACAGAAACACAGCTGGATTACCATCACTGGATCACCAGGAAATGAAGACATTCATTAGAACTGGCTCAACTGGTCCCTGTTTCACTAAGAGCTGGATATCCAAGCCAACAGTTATTTTCTCATGTTTCCACAGCTAGGAAGGAATTGCTGATGGTTCTGGCTCTTCTGTTCCCAAACAGAACAGAAACCTACAGTTCTAGGACTGGAGTTTCCAGTGAGCTGGCCCATGGCTGTAAAAATGCCATTACAGCTCAAGAACTGGTTGGCAGTGCAATAAGGGAAGGATCAAGCAGAGCATGACAGAGGCATCAGCAAGTTTCACAACACTAAGAGCTCGAGACACAGATCCCAGAGGCTGCAGTTTGACCTACAAAGCAGTGACCAAAGACACCAAACGCACTCAATTTTAGCCTCAGGATTACTGAGGATTTTATTCTTATTTGTTCTTCTGAAGTGAGCATGTTTGTGGTCACTAGTAGTTCTCCAAAGCCAATGTAACATTTACAGAATGCTCTGAAAAATAAACACTTCTTATGAGCAAAGAACAGCACAGCCCATCTGCTGCAGAACATCTCCTGTGAGTCTGCAGAGCAGTTACTAACACAGGTAGGACATTCATTTCTTTATCCAAGAGAGCTGCTGCTTTCTAAGACACTAGTTAACTGGAGATTAGGTAAAAAGCTAATTATGGCAGGTTCTTTCAGGCTCTCAGAGCTCTGGAACACAAGTGGTATTCTACAGCAGGGCCAGAGAACCCCAGTATGATGGGTTTTTTGTATGCTTGCAAGAAATACCTGACCTCCTCCTGCAAACCCAGCAGACATGTCACTGAGACCAAAAATTCCAGGGGAATTAAAGGATCTGAGGGAAGTTGCTTGAAAATCCTTTAAGTTCAGCTGACCTGCAAAAGCACTGAGCAGCCTCTGGAATGCACAAATTGCACCTGCAGCCACCAAGTGAATTTAAGCCCTGATTTTGGACTTTAATCACCCAAAATGAGGACAGCACCTACTTCCTGGGGTGGACAGATCTGGTTGGAAGGGGCTTCTAATTCCCCACATGAGAGCTAATGCAGAGGGACATTGTGCAACCTTCAGGAAGCCTTAAGCAAGGACCACAAAAAGAGTTTCTTACCCACAGGCCAAGCCAATGTCATAGGCCCCATTTCGGATGCCACCTGTAACAGCAGCACAGAAATGTTCTTAGTATCATTAGGAGCAGAACCATCTCCACCCCAGCTGGGGCTTCATCAGCACCTGAAGCACCCACTACAGCCAAACAGGGCATCCCTCTACTCTCCCACATGACAGAATATGGGCCAGGTCCTGATGTGCCACCAGACACTGATAACCAGGACCTGACATGCAACCAGAGAAGACAGGAGGGACCCTTCTAGCAGCTGCCTGATAGGTAAGTGGTGACAGAAATCATCCTCAGAAACCCAAGTTACTTCTCCAGGGTTAAACTTGGCCACTCCACGATACAAAAGCATTCAACTAACACCACACTGAGAAGACACGATCACTATTTTTACTGCTCAGATGGACTGGAAGGCAGGAGAAATGAGCCCTTGGGGTGAGGCAGGCTGTGATGGGGGTGCCTAGGACACTCACCAGCTATATTGATGATGGCCTGGAGCCCGGAGGAGCACTGCCTGTTCACAGTGGAGCACGGCACTGTCTCTGGGATGCCACTGGAAAATGAGATGGTGTTGGCAAAGGCTCAGGGAGAAAACCCACACAGCAAATCAAACCTCTGCACAGGGCACTAAGCCACCTGATTCAACTTAAACCCTCAAGCACAGGGCAGATCCCTGTATACACTGGTTGACCTATTTGGTCTTGCACCAAGAGACAGCAAAGTTCACAGGTCACTTCCGTGTTTGATTTGAAAGTGGCTCCAAGTGCTGTTTCCACACAGGTCTGTCTTCAGAAGCTCCTCTGTAAGCAGGGCCCTCCTATGTGCCTACTTCTTGAGGTCTCACTGTGCAAGAATGAATTTGGGTTCGTTTCTGGAGCCAGTTGTTGAATATCTTTATCAATGATCTGGACAAGGGGACCAAGGGCACACTCAGCAGCTTTAGAGATGACAACAAGTTGGGTGGGAGTGTTGGTGGAGGGTGCTGGGGAAGGGTCTAGAGCAAAAGCTTTGTGAGGAGTGGCTGGGGAAACTGGGGTTGTTCAGACTGGAGAAAAGGAGGCTCAAGGAAGACCTTTTCAGTCTTGACAACTCCCTGACAGCAGGCTGGAGGTGGGGGGTCTGGCTGTTCTCCCAGGTGACAAGAGGAAATGGCCTCAAGTTCTACCAGGGGAGGTTTAGGTTGGATGTCAAGGCCTAGCTCAGGCTGCCCAGGGCAGTGGTGGAGTCCCCATGATCCCTGGAAGGGTTTGAAAGCCATGGAGCTGAGGGACATGGGTCAATGGTCTGGATGATCTTAAAGGTCTCTTCCAACTAAACCAATCCTATGATTACTGGTGAGCTGTCTGCCCCTCTCCAGGGTGGTGGCTGTACATTCATTTACAGAAACAAACACCACTTGTAAATAGACACTGGCTGAAATACTTGGCAGCTGGGATCCAGCCATCAACCATTCTGCTTGGAAACAAAGAGGACCACCAGAGACAACTCCATGGTTTAAGGTCCATGTGGAGAAGACAGAAGCCCAGCCCTGCAGGACAGAGAAGCAGCAGGTGCAGCTGGGAACCCACTAAACCAAGACCCACCCACCCCCCACCTCATTCAGAGGCTCAACACAGGCAGCCCAGACTAATGGGCCTCACCTCTGCCTCCCTGTCCTTTGCCAGCAGGGCTCTGCAAACCCCACCAGTTCTGCAAACACACGACCAAAGTCTAATTTCTGGGCAAAAGGTGACTTGCTGTAACCTCCCAGGAGCCTCATCCCAACCTCTGAGTGGATGCTGCTCCCTAGCCAAGGCCTGGAAAGGGGAGGAGGAGCCTCTGGTTGAGAGTTTACCTTAGAAACTGGGCAACTCTTGCAATCAAAGCACCAGCTCCAGGCTGCAGCACGTTCCCTGGGTGCAAAGACACGACTCTGGTCAGTGGGTTGCCAGCATGGAAGGGCTGTTGACACCACCAGGGTGTGGGGCTGGCCAGCACCCAGAGCAGAGCCCCTCCTCTTGAGAGAACACTCATGAAGGACACACAGATTTCACAAACCTTCCCCTCCACACTCTCCCCTCCCAAGCCCACGGCACTTTTGAGCATCCCATGGGACACCAGGAGCCACCTGGCCCAGAGAGTCCCACCCACACCAGGGGTTTCAGGTCCTGACAGAGGTTGTTTGCTCACCCACACCAGGGGTTTCATGTCCTGACAGAGGTTGTCTGCTCACCCACACAGATGTCTCCCAAGACCTCGGGACGAAGATTGACATCTTGAAGGACAGCTGTCATCACAGCAGACAGCAGCTCATCAGGTGTAGTATCCTAAAAGCACAGGGGATCAGGGCTACTCCAGGAACATCAGTAACCACCCTGTCACCAGTTCACTCACTGACTACTTCAGAGAGCTAGAGTATGATCCTTAGGCAGCTCTACTACACATCTCCACTCAGGATAGTTCTCCTACAAAAGCACAATTCCACTCAGTGCTTTTCACCCCAAGTTATCGTCCAAGCACCATATCTCACCTTGGTCCTGTTCAGAGGAACAAGCTTTGGAGCCTTTGAACCCAATCGACTGCAGTGGGTTGTGGGACACCACAAGCAGAGCCCCTCAGGTTACGTTGTGAGGGAGACAAGGGTGACCCCTCAGCTGGCAGGGAGCCCAGCTGGCATGGTGAGACCTGCAGGGCACATTTCTGAGGCCATCCTGGCACCATTCTCTTGCCTCAGCCAGAGCCCCAGGACTCTGCCATTGCCTCCCAGAAGAGTGGAAGATCCACAGCAAGTGCTGTCCCCAAATTCTTTCCTAAGTGGTTGCTTTGCTTGGTCCCAGCAGGTAAGAAACACGTTGGTACAATGGCCAACTTCTGGGAGAATGCCAGCGCCTCTGCCACACCTGGGCCACAAGTCCACCCTCCGGCCAGAAAACCCTCAGAAAATGCTGTCTTTTAGACCATTATTAAGCCGACCCATCTCCTAGGGGCCCAGCACCCAGGTGTGTGCAGAGGGATGCGGGAAGAAGGATCCCCAGCTCCCTGTGGGGGTGCTCAGGGACCCCAATGCCTAAGGGGACCCTGCTCCTACACCCTGAGGGGGCCTCGGTGCCTGAGGTGCCTCTGACCCAGCACCCTGGGGGGGGCTTTAGCGACAGAGGTGACCCCGGCCCAGCACCTAAGCAATGGCGGGCGGGCAGGGAGGCCGCAGCACCGCCAGGCCCCGCGGTGCACCCCGGCAGGGGACCAGACGGGCGGGGGGTGGCCCAGGCGGGAAGGGTCCCGATCCCCCCCACACCCCACCCCGGGCCCTACCTTGAAGCCGCCGCGCTTGGCACGGCCGATGGGCGTCCTCCGCCCGTGAACCACCACCACATCCTCGGGGCTGGCGGCCCGCGGAGAGCCGTCGGCGCGGCTCCCGCACGGGGCGGCCCGAACCCCGGTACCGGAGACCTGGGGGGGCCCGGCGAGGTGCCCCAGAACAAGCTGCACCCGCCGCAGGGAGCCGCTGCCCGCGCCCGCCGCCATCTTGTCACCGGCACCGCCGGGCGGAGCTCCCTGGGTTATTTGCATGACCACGCCCCTCATTTGCATATCTCCCGCCCACACGGTGCCGAGTTAAAGGGAAGACGGGGAAAAAACCCAACAAAAAGCAACAAGGCAAGGGATTAAAGAGAGATAGTAAGTAAGTCAATGGAAAATAAAAGCAAAATTATGTTAATCGGGAAAAAAATTGAAAAGGAGGAAAATCGGGAAAAAAGGAGAAGAAAAAAGGGGAGAAAAGGTGTCAGAAAGTGGGGGCAAAGGTGGGGAGAAAGGAGTTAAAATAGAGGGAAAAAGTGAGGAAAAAGAAGGGCAAGGAGGAAAAAAGGGGGAAAATAAGGGAGGAAAGCAGGGAAGAAAGGAGACGAGGAAGTATATAGAAATAAATCAAAGAATAAAACTAAATGAAAATTTAAAATAGAAAGCAAATACAAATAAAGAAGAAAATTAAAGGAAAATTCAGAATAAGATAAATAAATGAAATCACAATTTTACAAATACAACCCCCCATGAGGTGGAGGCAGCAGGACACCAGCACAAAGAGTCAGGTGGAGCCACTGGTGCCAAGACCTGCCCAGATTCATTATTCCCAATAACCCCTCTGGAACCATCAGCTCCATCCCCACCTTGCCCCCCCTCCCCAGCCCCACTGCCACCCAGGGACCCTCGGTCCCCTGCACCCCAGTGCCAGCTGGGAACCATCCTACTGGGATGGGTTATACTGGTGTGCAGGGGACAGGTGACATCCCATCCGACCTAACCCCTGGAAAAAGCCACTTCTAGAGGGGTAGTGAGAGATCAAAACCGAACATTCAATGAAGGAGGAGAAAACACCTTGAAAATAATGTGGTTTTTTTGTTTGTTTTTTAAGCTCTGGTGAAAACACACTTTGATTCCTTCCGACAAATCCCTTCCCAGCCAACACTGATTTTATTGGTTTTTTTCTTGCATTTTTTTCTTCCATCCATCCCACATGGCTGAACAGACTGATGGATTTGGTCCTATTCACAGAATAAAATTTATTCTTTATTCCCCCTCCGAGAAAGGGGACAACAACTTTACCCCCCCCCCCCCCCCCCCCACACCAGAACACCCACCCACAACAGGGCCCAC
>JAOEGS010015449.1:24123-36487 GCA_025447755.1 Corythornis vintsioides | reverse complement strand
TGACTACTTGTGAGAAGCCTCCTTTCCTCCAGATGCTTAGAGATGGCATCGAGGACAAGCTGTTCCATCACCTTTCCCTGGACTACCTCACGGATGAAGGCAAATAACCATGGAAAACCCAGGCCAGATTGCTGCTGAGCAACTGAGGGGTGTTTAAAGGCAGGAACAACCACTGTAGGTGTTTCTGAAGTGGATGTCTCATCTCAGATCTCATCTGCACAGCCATCCTGCCCTCTGCTGGCTACTGCCCCAACCCCAGAAACTCCAGCTATCAATGGAGCTCCAGGCTCTCCCACACAGCTCAGTTCTCCCAGGCCTTCTACAATCCTAATTCAACAGATCTGAGCAATGACAACTTCTCACTCTTCTTTTGGAGGAACTCCACGTGCAACAATCACAGAAGCACAGACTGGTGGGGGTTGGAAGGGACCTCTGGAGATGATGGAGTTCAACCCCCTGCCAGAGCAGGGTCAGCCAGGGCAGCCCATACAGGAGCAGATCCAGGAGGGGCTGGAAAGTCTCCAGAGCAGGAGACTCCACAGCCTCTCTGGGCAGCCTGGGCCAGGCTCTGGCACCCTCACAGGGAAGAAGTTTTTGCTCATGTTGAGGTGGAACTTCTTATGTTCTAACTCATACCCATTATTTGTCCTACTCCTGGGCACCACGGAGAACAGTCTGGCCCCTTGCACTTGACACCCACCCCTCAGATATCTACAGGCATTAACAAGATCCCCTCTGTCTTCTCCAGACTAAACAGCCCCAGGTCTCTCAATCTTTTTTTCATAGTAGAGATGTTCCAGTCCCTTCATCATCCTCGTAGCCTCCGTTGTCCTCTCTCCAGTATTTCCCTGTCCCTCTTGAACTGGGGAGCCCAGAACTGGACACAGTATTCTCAGTGTGGTCTCAGCAGGGCAGAGAACAATGGGAGGGTAAGCTCCCTGCACCTGCTGGACACAGATTTTTTTTAATGTCCCCCAAGATGCCATTTGCCCTCTTGTCCACAAGTGCACATTGCTGTCCCATGGATAACTTACTATCCACTAGGACTCCAAGGTCTTTATTCATGAGCTGCTTTCCAGCAGGACAACCCCAAGTCCCCTCCTTTATAAGCTTTCTAGCCTAACAGACTGTGAATACTCCAACAAGCTTTTCTTCAGGGCTTCAATTCTCTAAGCTTCTGCCATTTGCTTGTAGCATTTGTATTTTTTACATCATTATCCTCTTCATCTTGAGAGAACTAGAGGGAGCAATAGCTGAAGGACATGCAGATTTCTTATCTGCTCCTGGCAGAACTAATTACAGCACGCCAAAGAAGGGAAGTCTGTTTGCACCAGCTCCTAAACAAGATCTGAGAGATGCCAAGGATAGATCAGTGGACAAGCCTGTGTGGGCAGATACCTGCCCACTGCACATGACACACACAGTTACTCACCGTGCTGGGAGGAAGATGATTTCTCCAGCATAGATTTGTAGAGATTTCGGAAGGACCAGCTCAGGTCCTGGAAGTTGATCTCAGAGTAGGAGAATTTGAAGTCATGGCTGGCACTGTACAGTGGGGTTGGCACATCTGCTCCTTCACGGCCCTGTCCCCCTGCTGCAGTAGAGGCAACATCCACAGGCCCTGCACCCTGCTGAGGAAGGGAGGAGTAAGGCCTCTAGCTTCTCCTGTGCTAGGTTTTGTTAGTGGAAACAGGGAGCCAAAGACCAGGTGTAGGCAGAGCATGCACTGATATGCCCTGTCACTCAGCTCACCTCCCAACAAGTCTTTTCCTCAAGGAAAATCAACCACCACCCTTCCTCTACAGCACACTGGGCTGCAGCCTTTTCTTCAGCTCTCTAACACCATTATGAGTTTATCCTCATCCCATCTAGCCCTTGGTTAAAATCCACTTCCTCCTTATTTCCTGTCTCTGCATTTTCAGCTTCTTCCCTTCTTTTTATCACCATTTCCACAATTCCCTCTCACCACTCTGCTCTTCATCCCCTACATACACCACCCCCCCTCTCCTTCCCCCTGCCATTTCCATTGATTCCTGGCTGCTCACCTGACTGTAGTTGGCAATGGGGGTGGTGCTCTGGAGTGACAGCTGAGGGGTGGCCTCAGGTGGCAGAGAGGCTTCTGTGCTGACAGGAACAGCCCCCCGGGGGCTTTTACTTGCCTCTTGCTCTGGGGAGTCTTGTGGTATCTGCAGATGGGGAAGAAAAAGAAAAGGAAAGGAGCAGAAATCAAAACCAAATGGAGAAGTGAAACTGCAGATAGGAAGTCAGCACCCCCTAGAAGTTGGTGTCAGAAAAGAGGACTGAGCCTTGGTCACTCGAGAGGCAGGAGAAAGGACTTCAAAGAAGACTAGCTGTGCTCCTGAGGAGCAGCAACAGCCACCCAGCACGACACCCATGCTAGTCATTCAGTCCTAGCCTGTCTGCCCACCTGCACACCCAAACCAACACCACAGTCTGGTGCTGGGAGAGCAAGAGGAGAACTCCCTCTCCTGCTCCATGCTGCGTGGGAAGAACACCACTCACGTCATCATCTGGAGGATGCCGCCTCTTGCGAGAGATGTCTGGGCACGTGTCTATTGTCCAGTAGGAGCCCTGGAAAGAAGACCCACTGCTGAGTGCATGGTGATGACACCAGAGCTTCCTGAGCAGGGCCTGGAGACCCCAACTACACCCTAGCAGCACAGGGACCACCCTCCATTACACCAGCCAGCCAAGACTCGGGTGCTGGGAAAACTAGAGGACTAGTTTTTCTTGAAACTCAGCCTGAATGTCAGTGAACACCTGCAAACATACACACTGGAGGAGTTGGGATTTCCTGGAGTAACCCATACAATCACTATTTCTGAGCAGTGATCTTCCAAGATACACCACTTCTATTCACAGAGACACCAACTGACAATCCTCTAGTCCTTTAAATATAACCTGAAATAAAAGGCCTGAGCAAGTGGCCCTGTCTGGAAACTTTAGAATGGTGAGGGGACAATCTTTCTGCCACTTCTTGTCCCCACCATCTCCTCCTGCTTGTTTGGGTTGGGGTGGGTTTTTTTGCAGTAATAATATCTGCATGCCAAGAAGCCAAGTCTTAGTTTTGCTATCAACTCCCTCTTATAATCCACATGTACTAACAGAGCTGCTTTGGACCTCACTTAGCCATTAAGTTTCTAAATCTTTGACTTGCTGCTTTTAAATGACTTCTACAGATTTGAACTACTTGATGGTGATATTTCTTTCCCCAATACCAAATGTTCTGCAGTCGAAATAGGCAGCAGTTCTGCTCTCACTGCCATGGATCTTGACTCCATGAAACCCATGATGTCACCTCATAGTCCTGCCATCCAGCAGCAGGCCCTTCCTAACAGAACAGGCTGGACTAGACCCACCTGCTGCACATACAGATCAAGAAGAAGAAACAAAACTAAAATTACATTCAACCCTTTTTTTTGGTCTTCTTCCAGAATCCTTAAAGCCAACTGAAGATCACAGATAAAGAACTGCTATAACCAGGAGGGTTTCTCTACAGGATCTCTAAATGAGGGCCTAATGCCAAAGTGCTGCAGTAAATCTTACTACTGCTTCCATTTTTGCCTACACTTTAGGTTTCAGATTCCACCTGTGAGCTGGAAAGGGCAAGCCCAGTTTATTCCCCAGCAGTTCCCACTGCTGAACCAGAACAGGCAATTTCTCACCTTGCCAGGATCGTCCCTCGGCCGAGGCACCTTCCGGAAGCACTTGTTGAGAGACAGGTTGTGACGGATGGAGTTCTGGAGAGAGAGGGGACACGGCTGATGCTGAGCTGAAATACACAGCTCCTCAGTGAGCCCGGCACAGGCAGGGATGGGCTACACTGAAAAGCCACAGCTCTCCACCTGTGCCTGAAACAGCTGGACAGGAGCTGTGAAAAGGAGATGGATGGATGAGGAGGGGTAGTGAGGGTGGGTAAATGGGGTTGAGCCTGCTCTGCATCCACAGCAGGTGCAATCAGCACTGGGGTGCAGAGGCTGATGCAGGGCTGGGGAGGGGGCTTGGCTTGTTTCCCTTGGTCGATGTGGTGGGTTTTTTGCATGCTGCTTCTTAAGGGAGCACTACACACACCCAACAGACTCCGCGGAGAAAGCAGCACTCCTGGCTCTGCACTGTCTGCAGATGGCCAACTCAGCTACACATCTCTCTGTTACCTGCACAGAGCTGGTGCTCAGTGAAGCCAGCCCTCACCTTCCAGCCGATGCCAGCGTTCTTGTAGTAGGGGAAGTTGTCGCAGATCCAGCGGTAGATCTCGCTCAGCGTCATCTTCTTGGCAGGAGAGGAGTTGATGGCATAGGTGATCAGGGTGGCATAGCTGTACCGAGGCTTGCCGTCCTGGTGCACCGCGGCCTCGTCCTTGCTCAGCGTGGCGTTGGGGTCTGTGGGAGAGCCCGGGGGGCACTTCCGGGCAGCCCCTGGAGGTCCTGCTTGTGAGGAGCCCCCCAGTTTCTCAATGGTGGCCCTCAGAGTCAGCTGTGGGAGCCAGTCTATGGAAGTCAGGCTGCTTTCCAGGTCAGAGGCCATGGTGCTGGAAGCAGGAGTGTCTGTGAGGAGAAAGGGAAACTCCTGAGACACAAAGGTGAACCCTAATGACAGGAACATCCCTGTGCATTCCCCCTCTGCTTCCCCCCCACGTGAGGATCTTTCTGCTTCACACCCAGACAGATCACCCAAAGGAGACTGTGTCCCAGAGAGGCCCATCCTTGCTCTCAGCAGCAGGGGCAGTGCTGTTGGGAACGCTGCTGGCACAGTCTACCCAGTATTCCCAGAGAACCAAGGTGCACTGGCATGCAGTGGGGCCTTCCCAGCAGCTGTGCCACACTCCCTCCTTCCCCACAGGAGCAGGATGAGTACAGGACCCTCACCAAGGCTGGCTGACACCCAGCAGCTCTGCTGTGGAACAGGAAAACCTCAGCTAGAGGGGAATATTCCATGCCACACACTAACACAATTTCATCAGATACCCAGCAAAGTCAGAACTGTGGCTATCTTCATTTGGGGAGGAAATTAATTTCTCTCAGGCCTGACCTCTCTGTTTGTATAGGTGACTTTATAATGAATCCTACTCCTCAGTGCTAGGATTACAGATCTCATTTTAAAACACAAAGATCAAGCATAATACTATATAGAGATAATTACATCTACCATGCTGAGGTAGGACAGACTACGTTAGGCTCATAGGAGTTAATGCTTTGCCTACCATAACCCATTTTCCTCAATATACACATCATTTTATTGAATTATATCTTAATTCACAATTTAACAGACAAGGATTTTCCCAAATCTGAGGCACAAGAAAAAATATTTGTCCAGAGTCACACAAGTTTGCCACGGGGTGGAAACAGACTCAGGACTTTTCCTGTCATAAATATTTTGTATTTCCCCTCATAAAAGTCAAATGTACCTGTTCAATGTGGCTAGCACTTGCACCCAGGGTTTTTTCCTTCACAATTATTTTATATGAAGATAATATTTATCATCATGAACTTGTGTGCTGTCTTTTGTAGTAGTCTGGACACCAGAAATATCATCTTTTTTATGGTAACTGGCTGCATCCCTGTACTGGGAGCAGTCCCTTGCAGTCTGGACTGAGGCAGCTAAGTTTCCATGGCCACAACCTGCACTGCTCTGCATCTCTTCCTGTCATAAACAGAAGGATCATGTCTTCAGGAGCTGCAAATTCTGTCACTCACAGTTGAAATTCCCTTAGATGATACTCTCTGAGCGTGCTGGTGCCTGCAGAGGGCAAATACCCAGGCACACGTGCACAGACTAGCGCACACTTGTGAAACGCACGCACACGTGTGAGAGAGAACAAACTGACACGAGCACACTCAGGAGGATTTACAGGCAGACACCTCCCACTAGATGCATCACTCAGATGAGGCAGGGAGACACCCATCTGCATGAATACCAATGAGATACTCACTCTAAAAATAGCCCTGTGACAATAACAGAGTAGCTGCACAGACCCAGGGACAGATGCACCTAGCATCCTGACACAGCTCCCTCTGCCCCCACAGCCACATGCACTGCACCTTGCACTTCTGTGCTCTGCCCTCGTGCCACAAACACGCTCACACACTCACTGTGCACTCCACAGATCTGTATGTACTAAACCCTTACTTCTGACTATGCTCATCACACTTCTCTGGGCTCCAGCACCTCCACAGCACCCCAGCAAAACCCAGCCCTCAGCCAGCACGAGCAGTGTTTCCACAGACACTGCTGTGTGCACAGGGCTGGCCAGGAGCTGCAACACCACAGCATCTGGAGTGAGTGGAAACACTTTCCTGTCTGTGGAGGAAAGGGAAACCCAACTGCTCTGGAGCTTCTCTCTGCTGAGGAGAGGCTGGGGGAGCTGGGCTCTTCAGCTTGGAGGAGACCGAGGGGAATCTCGTTAATGGTGATAAAGATGGAAAGGGTGAGTGCCAGGAGGATGGAGCCAGGGACACCCAGTGACAGGACAAGGGGCAGTGGGTGCAACTGGAGCAGAGGAGATTCCATGTGAACATAAACTTGTTCCCAGTGAGGGTGCCAGAGCTTGGCAGGGGCTGCCCAGGGAGGTTGTGGAGTCTCCTGCTCTAGAGACATCCAGGCCTGCCTGGATCTGTTCCTGACCTGCCCTGGGTGACCCTGCTCTGGCAGGGGGGTTGGACTGGATCTCCAGAGGTCCCTAACAGCCTTTGACACCCTGTGATCCCAGTCACTTCACTTCTTCACTTCTGAAGAGCCTTCACTTCTCAAGCACTAAGGAGCTCCAGCACAATTCCAGGTCAAGGCAGGTCAGAGAGAGATGCAGAGATGGCAACCAACCCCTGATCCAAAAATTCATCAGAGGAGAATCTGTCTGATTCGTAATAAAAACGTTTTCACCATTAAAGAAAACCCCACCATTAAATACCTTTTATAACCCCTGATTCCCTTGGGATTAGTGCTGCTTTCCAGGAGAGCTCCTGCCATGGCTGGAATACTACAGCTAGCAAAGTGCAGCTCAGGCTGTAAGTGCAAGTCAGAGAGGGCACTCACATCCAGACTGGCTCTGCCCTGCTGCTGTGCCAGGGCCTGCTCTGTCTGTCAGATCTCCACATCACTGCTTTGCTGTAGCAGGGCTGAAACACGTGTGAAGTGTGACAACAGCTCTCTAAGCTAACCAACCTTTACAGCCTGAAACTCTCTCCAAGGCTGCACTCAGAGGCTGCCCAGACACTCAGGACTGAAGCAGTCACACAAGGAATGGGAACTGGGCTCTGAAAAGCCCACAGGAGATGTATTCTGGAATAAATCTCTGCATTTGCTTCTCTAGACTTGCCTTCACTGTTGCTTTATCTGCTGCTACTCCAACCCACTGGAACACTGCTGGGGAAGCAAAGCAGACTCAGCCTGGGTGTCTCAGCACCAACTGAGAAGGACAAATGCACAAAGACTACCAAGCTGTAAAGCACCTATGAAAATGAGGCCACTTCTGCTCAGGTACCTGCAACACAGATCCAGGGGTCTAACTAACAATAACCATTTTAAGATCTCAAACCAAACAAAACTGGCTAAACAGAAGAATTTGGCTGCAGCCTTTCTGAACAGAAAGGTCAGCTCAATGCTAACCAGAGGAGACTGCCTGGAAAAGTCAGGAAGAAAAGTAATATATAAGAATAGTACATGATGGAGAAACAAACAGTTTCTGCCTTGATAGAAAAAGACAATACTGACATCCTTGTGTAAATCACATATGCAAGAAACCTGTATTCTTATGCCAATACAGAAAGGGGAAAATAATCCATTTCTCTAACTCTGGCAGCAAAATTAATTTGCCATGTTAAGACATGTGCTGTCCCTCAGAAAGTAAGGAGGTGTGACCCAAGAGGGGAGGAGCAAAACACCTTAAAATCTTACCTTCTCCAAGCAAATGCTCTCACTGAGAGGTATTTGTTGCCTGTAAAAAAGAAAAAGCTACTGATGATCTGCATAGGCTGAAACTGTCACCCAGCATCTTGGTAGCTGCTGGTGAGAAGCCCTGAGGAAATGCTGGTGTTTCTGGGATGAAATGCAGAAGGGAGAGGCTGCTGGGTACTGCTGATCAAATGAACACCTGGAAGGAGTGGTGTCTCCAGCTACCAGCTGAGGGTAGCTGCAAACCAGAAGAGCACTGCAGTTGTGCCTGCAGTGCCTGAGAAAGAAGGAAAACCAGTCCCTGGTGCAAAAGGGAAATGAAATCATCATACCCTAGAGCCATGTTTTTTCCTTCTCTGGGAGCAGAACAAGCCAAAAACACCAACGTGTTCCCAACAGACCAGAGGCTGGCAGATGGGGCAAGAGGGGCTCTCTAGGCCACAGGCAGCAGTGCCACCTGCACACACACGAGTGTCACAGCCTGCACCTGGCTGTGCCACCAGGGTCTGGCCCTGCCTGTGCACAGCCAGCAGTGTGCAAGATGCAATGGCTGAAGAATCAGGAGAAGATGGAAACTTTTAGACCACATATAGCTTAATAGAAACCATTGGACTAATTTATTTTATATCATTAGTGTTCTACAGATACCATTGTCCTTCAATAAAGAGAAATAACAACATAATATGATTAATAATCTTATTAATTCTTGAGGAAAAATAAAAACAATGTTGTTTTCATACCAGTTACTAATTACAGTAATACAATAATAGCATATTTTACCACACTACCTTTCCATGCCCTTAACTCAGTGCAAGGTGCACGAGCAGGGTGTAATTTCCTATTATCTGTGCTAGTGAATGAACATCACTAACTGTCCTGCATTCTTGGTACTAATGAAGCATGCAGTCCTGCAGGGACTATGCAGACACAGCCCCAGGCTCAAGGGCATCAGGATCCAGTTCCAAAAGCAGCTACATGCTAGTTTTGTATGGAAGTGACAAAATGGTGCTGGACAAAACCCGACCTGCTCATTCAAACCTGTCAGCAGGCCACACTCCAGCCAGTTGGAAACAGTCATGTTAAGGGAGACAGCATCTCACAGGCACATGCAGGTGAAGCACAGCAGGGCACTGCCAGATTTTAATAAGACCAAGTAATCCAATATTTTTGTTTGCTGTATAAACAGGCACTACACAAACTGCAGAGACCCCTCAGACCGTCTGAAAACACACGCTCCAAGTTAAGATTAGTTTGCTTACTTCTGGTGCTGTGCAAGTGAAAGTTGGGCAACACCTAACACCTGTCAAAGGCAAAAGCAAATAACATGGAGAACACTGGTATGCCTAAAATACCCTGGAAATTATTTTCTTTGCAGTAGGATTACTAGAAAAGATTTATTCTAATAATAAGCCAAACATCCCATGGCAACCCTCCCAAAAGAGATGTGAAGGAGAAAGTCAACTGAGCACTGTGAAGAAGTGCAGTGAAAATGCATCAGCAGGGCAGCAGTGGCTCCACCCTCAGCATCCCTCTGCACTGTCCTGCCCTGGAGTAAGAGCTGTACTTCCAATCCCACCCCAAGGTGGGAAGAGAAACCTCTGGCGTTTTGCTTTAAGGATATAAACAGAACTATTACACTGAGAAAGGTACTGGGTATTGGTTTTGGAATAATTCAGATTGATGAGCACATCCCTGGAATTAAATTTCCCCTGGAAAGCAGGAAGCCTGTGGTAGAGACTGCATCCAAGAGCAGGAATTTCCCCCAGCCCTCTGGGAGCATCCAGGTTGAAGAGAAGGCTCTTTTTTTAGCTGCCTGTCAGAATGACATGTAGTAGTAAACCTTCAGTACAGGATATGCCAACATGGCTCTGATCATCCAGATTGCCTCTGAAATGAGAGGCATCAGCATGCAGAGTATCTTGTGCAGAAGATCTTCAGAGCACTGCTGAGACAGGTACAGAAATGCAGGTTAAAAGAATGCAGCATGCACTTATTAATGAGAAGTGTTCTTATTCCCATTGAAAGATGTCTCTCTCAGTGAGATGTGGCCATTCACCCTGCAGTCTGACAGTGCCACTGCACAGGAGAGCCCCCAGGCTGCAGGGTGAAAATGGACACCTACTGCTAGTGGTCAGAAGCTGTTCACAAGGGGCTGAGCACTGAGAACAGATGAGTCAACGTGAGCTCTGCAGCAGCTTCTGAAACAAGGCACAGCCCCACTGTCCACTTGTGGACACGTGTGTCAGCCCAGAACAGCTCCACTGAATCATTCTGATTAGAAAAGACCTTAAGATCATCCAGCTCCACTGCTAACCCAGCACTGACCCATGTCCCTCAGCACCACACCTAAACCCCTCCAGGGATGGGGACTCCACTGCTTCCCTGGGCAGCCTGTCCCAGGGCTTCTCAATCCTTTCTGGGAAGAAGTTTCTCCTCAAGTCCAACCTAAACCTCACCTGGTGCAACTTGAGGCCATCTGCTCTTGTCCTACCCTTGCTTACTCGAGGGAACAAGCTGGTCCCACGCAGCGAGAACTGTGAAGTTAACACACAGAACACAAGTATCTAAGGGAAGATTCACACTGGCATCAAGTGTGAATCAGTCATGCACCATGTGGCCAAAATGCACATAAAGCAGATGCTCCCAAAGCACTGCACAAAAGCCTGTTAAGAGGAGTCTGGGAGCAAAGTGCAGCTCAAACTGAAGCTGGAGAATGATCAGAAGAATCAGTAATACTGTGTGAACTTCATAAGTTAGGTCTCAACAACTGTTTTAATATGATTTCTTCTCAGTATTCTGTTCCCTGTTATTCTGACCTGTCTTCCAGGAAACAAACCACCTGTCAATCCCTAGCTAGGCTCACAGCTTGCAAAGATCTGCACCAAGCTTGAAGCTCAAGAGGATTCAGAGCCATGCTAGCAAGGAACACATGCCCCTTAAGTTTCTCCTGGCTTGAAATGCTGGTATTGTCACTTGGCTTTCTACAGCACACATACAGTGATCCATTCTGGGTGACATCTCAAACTTCATCTCCTGTTTGAAGAAAGATAGCCCCCTTCTTCCCCACACACACTTGCCACCTTGCAACTGCAGGCAAATATTGTCCTGCTCCAACCCTGACCCTCCTGGTCTCTGAGATGCTGTGTCTTTGCTTATAACAATCTGCATGGACTTTTGTCATCATCCTTCTCCACCAGAGCAGCCAGGAAGAGGAGGGCACATGTGATGAGACAACCTCTGAGTATCAGTTACACCTTTTGAATAATTTTCCAAGATGCAAATCAGTCTCTCCCAGCATGTCTGGCCTCCATTGGGTGGCTCTTTTCCCATCTGCACCAGGGTGTGAGTCAGGGGAGGAAGAATGTGAAGAGATGCTCATACAACAAATGGAGCAGCACAGTGTCATGTTTGTGTTGCTGGCAGAGACAATGCAAGACAAGCCAGCAGCAGGTAAGGGAGCAATAGAACGGTGAAGAACCCTTGGAGGCAGCAGCAGAAGCTGGAACCTGATGTGGGTGATAGCCAAAGAACAGGCTGGTCAAGGAGGAGAAGGTGAGAGGCCAGTAAGAATAGATAGCAGACACCAGGATGCTAAATGAAGGAGAAAGCATAGAAGTTACCCAAAGAGACTAAGAAAGAAGCATCAGGTCATCCAGGCCATGAAGATGGCAGATGAGCCCCTGTCCTGCTTGCAGAGAGCAAGAGTGTGAGAAAAACCACATTACAGGTTCCACTGGGAAGGTTTATGACAGAAAAGCAGGAGACAAAGGGGAATCTCACAGGAGCTTTCTGGAGTTCCATCAGCTCAGTGGCTCCTGGCTCCAGGGTTGTTAAGGTACCAGGCCCTGTTGTGTAACACCCCAAAAAACAAGACAGGAACACAGATGTGGGTCTTCTCTAACTTAGAAAAATAAATGGAGGGAATAAATAGCTTAGTGCAGAAGCTCCTGAACAAATGACTAGAAAGGTGGAGTGGAAAGGAGGAAAACACTGACACAGAAGTCAAGGGAGGGCAAGATTTCAAGAGTGGACATGATCAAGTGTCAAAAACAGCAGGGAAGCCAAGAAGGATGGACATGGAACAGAGACCCTGAGACCTGGCCAAGAAAAGGTGACTGTAGATCTCAGAAGCTTCAAAGGAATCAGAATATCCATCCTGGAGTCAACTTAAAACTCAACTGTAGGCTGCAGCACGGTCCAGGATCTTTCCATGTTGGAGCCAGCCCTCCCATAGAGCAGAGTGATGGGGGTATCAGGGTTCCACTGCTTCTCAGCATCTCAAGCACTGGCATCTGGAGGGTTTGAGTCCAAGGTCAGGTTGTAATTAAGGTAATGAAGAGCAGGAAGGATGGGCAGGCTTTCTGCAGGGCCTGGAACCCCCACAGGGATCAATACCCCCTGCCAGGGCAGTGGGAAGCCATGCATGGAGAGGCAGGCAGCCCAAGGGCAGCAGAGC
>JAOEGS010015449.1:0-24023 GCA_025447755.1 Corythornis vintsioides | reverse complement strand
AGCAGCATGCAGAGCAGCAGCATGCAGAGCAGCAGCATGCAGAGCAGCAGCATGCAGAGCAGCAGCATGCAGAGCAGCAGCATGCAGAGCAGAGCAGAGCACAGCTCTCCCCATGCCTGCACCACAGCCCTGCACTCAGCTTTGCCCAGCTGCAGCTGCAGGGAGTTTCAGGGGTGACTCTTCCAGCAGCTGCTTTGTTTTCCTTTGCACATTCCTGATGGCAGGCAGAATTGTTTTGGTTTTACTCGGTAGGTTTTTGGGGGGAAACTGAGAGTTGAGAAAATTTGCTCCTGTAGTTTGTGATGACAAGAAGTTCAGATTCCTTCCCAATTACCCAGATTTTTACTTTTAACAGTAATTACATATTTCTCCTATAATCAGCCACAGCCTTTACACAGCAGAGAACATAAACAAAATTTGAATTGCTAATCCTAAAAAACAACCAAAAAAAAAGCAAATACATTTTTCCACAAGGTATAAAAGCTCTCACTCATCATCTCTCCCTCATTACTCAGTCCCCTTAGACACAAAAAAAGAACACACATTCCCTTATCTCTTGACCTCAGACCAATGACCAGCTGAGAAAGGTGAGGACTGAGGTGCTGGGCCTTGCACAGACTGCTCACCACCATTCTCAGAGCAAGTGCTGAGGTGCTGGAAGGAACCAGAGAAGGCAATGCAAAGGGCCTGTCACTCTGACCAATTAAATACAGCTACTCCTGAGAAGGGGGAGAATGAATGAGGCAGGTGGATTATGGAGACAAAGTGCCATGCCCAGCCTAGCAGAAGTGGAGACTCTCAAAGAACGAAATTATTATATAGTGGTAAAAAAGAACAGGTTTCCCAGACAGAAAAGCTGTCTGCACGAGGATATAACCCAAAGAAAGGCACACCAAGAGCAGGTGGAATGCAGTGCAGTGGGGCCTGTGAGATGAGCATGAATGGACTGCTGCTGGTGGAGACTCCTGGAGAGTCTGCTCTCCCAGCAAGCCACAGCTCCAGCAGGGAGAGCAGGGGCACAGGGAAGAAATGAGCTAGAGATGTTTAAACTCATCATACACCCCTGAGAAGGAAAAAGGAAACAAAAGCTGGAGAATAGATAGAAGTAAAAACCCTTCTCTCCTGTGAAGATAAGCACCTGGGGGTTGAACACACCAACTGGATGTTCTTGCTGAAGTAAGATGATGTGCAGCAGCCAGTGACAGAGATGTGAATGCTTCTCTTAGGCTTCAAAGTGAACACCACGGGAGAGTTCAAGCATCTCAGACACCATTTTTGGTTATCTGTTAATCAAGGCATTACTCATCTTTTCAAACTTGTCTTCCAGACTGAAAATGCTAGAAACACAATTTTTTTTTCTGAAGTTTCAATTCTGCAAATGGAGTATTGCAAAACACAGAGAGTGCAGTGTGAAAATCACTGGTCAGGGTCCTACTGGAGGCTGGGAGAAGCAGAGGGAAATTCAGTCCAGCAGCATTTTCTGTTGTGGTTGGTAATGCCTGAGATGTGATTCCTGCCTGACAGCTGTGTAAAATGAGATAAGCAGCTCAGTCCTGCTCCTGAGGGACAGCTGTCCATATCACAGTTGCCATTCACCATACCTCCTCTCTGACACTGGCAGTGGAGGGCCAAAGATCCAGCCTGGATGCCCCAGACGTGAAGGTCAGCTGAAGTTTAGGGGAAGAGGCTGTGAGCAAAGACACCTCCACCTCTGCAGTAAGAGAAAATCCCTCCAGAGACACCAGCTGTATTCTTACAGGAAAACAAAACACAACCAAAGCACCACAGCAGTCACAGCTCCAATGCTGGGAAATGATATCCAAACTCCTCTGCTTATTGTACTTCATTCCAACTGTTCTGGCTCCTTATTCCAGCCTAGAAACTTGCCCAGAGAACCAGATTTCAGTAGAAAACCCAGTAACTTACAGAACACATACATTAATACAACCTTTCAGTCATGCAGTCCTTCTCCCATCACTCTCCAGACCTCATTTCATTTGACTTAAGGGCTTGAGATCAGAAATGCCACACTCAGTTCTCAGAGGGCAGTGCAGTGCCCACAGGACAGGGTCAAACTGCTCCAACTTTTGGAGGCAAGAATGTCCAAATGCATCTTTAAGCCCACACACTACTTGTCTCTTTAGTGTTGAAGGCTCCTGCTGAAGTAAAATCCACATTCCTGGGCATTTACAAAAACTAGGCTACTTCCTTAGGCAGGTTTTTAAAGTCTAACTGTAGGTGTTCAGGTTTAACATTCTTAGGGTAAATTCAAGATGCAGCACCTTCATTCAAACGGGTCTGTAAGGTATCTTGTCTTTTCTGAAGGTAACTAATACTCTCCCTTTTCCCTTCATCAATACTTGTGTATAAAATAAATGGTGCAGAACAGCTGCAGTATTCCACCTCAGAGGAAGATGCATTTTCACCAGCTGGTGTAAAAACCATGATCACACTGAACAGCTATGCTCTCTAAAATTTATTCCCTTCCTTAAATTCATCAGCATGAGATAGTCTTAATTGTGTATGTCCAAGTGAATGATGCCCTGTCAGCAATTAACAAACACACAACAATTCCTCTCAGACACGACTTTCAGTCTTGTCTGCCATGAACACTTCAAGCTCAGGCAGCAAATACAAAACCTTAATCTTTATCATAAATAATAAAGAAAAAAAACACCCAACCATCAAAAAAAACCACCAAACCAAACACCAAACCCCAAACCAAACAAAAAAAAAAGATGACAAAAAAACCCCAAACACAAGGACCAAAAGTTTAATATACAGAAAGAGAGCAGTTGTGGGAGAGCAGAAATTTGTCAGGCTGGCATACAAAGTGCCCTGGCAACCAACAGCACTTGAAAAATGTCAAGTCATTATGTGAGGAAGGGGGCAGCTCGAGGAGAGCATGAAGAAGTCAGTTACCCCCTCGAATCTCCAATGTACAAAGGCCAAAATGCCTCAGTTATCTCTTCCCTTGTGCAAGATAACAGAGCTGCACTCAAAACAGGTTGATTGCGTAACTGTAGGGCAACAGGTAGGAGGGCATCTAGCTACCCCCAGAACATATGTGTGTGTTCCATGGTGCAGCCTTCTCCTGGAGGCTCCTGCTGAAGCTTTCTATCTGCCAAGATGGGGATGGATCTGGAGGGACCAAGCCTCTTACTAGCAAATTCCACCAAGAAGTTGCTTCTCCAGGGACTCCCTGTTAACCACTGTGTTCCCAAATGGATTCCAGCAGGGTTCCCTGTCACACACCTTGGCTTTCCTCACACCACCTCCCTGGCAAACAGCAATCTCTGGGTGAGGTGTCCTTAGCTGGGATTCTGCCACAGGAATCTGCTCGAGCTTCACTGAGACCAAGCCTCCTTCAGACTTCATCAGGAAATCACTGCCTTGGTGTCAGAACACTCATTTGTGACTGGAAATTAACTGCCTCGTTAACAAAACCAGGCTTTTTGTAAGGAGGATTGCCATCCCTAGCCCCTGAGCACAGCAGAGAGCACAGATGGAGAGCAGTGGCACAGGGATGGCTTCTTTGGGCTGCCAGAGCAGGGTCCACCGAGCCCACCGGGATTTCCACTGCCAGGCCTGAGCACCACAGCACCCACCCTCAAGGGCACTCCTTCCAGAACCCATCCCCAGGCCCCGGGTGGTTTAGGACACATATCCCTGAGCCCTAGCACTGGGATCTGTACATCAGGCTCCCTAGCACAGCCGGCTCTGCATCCCACAAGGATTTGATCCCCAGAGTCAGGAGCACAGGAGGAATTCCCAGCCCCACAGGTGCATCCCTGGGCACCAGCACAAATCACTGCTCCCCTCTCCTTGAGGATGTCTGGTCACTATTATCCTTCTCTGTGACCCCTAAATGGCAGAAATCCACTTCACACCAGTGGTGATAAGGGCAGAGCCCGGGATGAATACACCCATGAAAGTACAAGGGAAAGAGCAGGGAGGTTTCTTACGATTAAATAGGTCTGTGGTCACCCATCAGCTGAACAGTGAGAGAATCAGGTCAATTCCATATATATATATGTATAATTCCATATAGCAAATGACAGAGATAAAGACACAGAGAAAAAGAATCCTGGGGAGAGGTTGAGAGATAGACAGAAAAGATTAAAAGGGAAGCACAGTGAGAGAGGAGACATGGAAAACAAGGACAGAAGGCACAAGAGGACAGGCTGGAATAGAGACGTGACAGAACGTGGTCACTCACTCTGCAAGATTTCCTGGAGCAAGGTGGATTCTCTTCAGTGCTGCTTTCTGAGGTGCTGCCCTTCACACTCCTTTGGAACCCATTCTCAGAGCGTTGCTGTCAGCTATTCCAAGAGCTTCTTCAGGAAATATTTTGAGAGCGAAGGGATTGTGGATGAAATCAGGATCTTGAGTATTAAAACAATCTGCTTGGGATTGTCAGTCCCCTAAAACTGCTGGTTTTATCCCACGATGAAGATCCTCTCTCCCTTCCAGCATCTAACTACTAAAGGGGTGTTCCCCAAGGAGACAGCTTTTTCACTGGCTGTCAGATAATTTCAGAGATCAATTTCCCCTATTTCCCCACCTGTAAATCTCCCTTCTCTTTCCTTTAGGTGCACCTTGTCCCTAAAGGTAGGCAAATCTACCTCTGAAAAAAAAAAAAAAATCCAAAAAAATCTCACTGCCTCTGTGAATATTATCTGCGAAATCTGCCTTTTCCTTTCCCTGTAACTGGGAGGTGTGTCTTCTCTCCTTGCACAGGATATCTGAAGAAAACCCTCTTGGGATTAGGGATCTTCCTTGAGATGAAGGTGGATGAGGTCAGTATTGGAAATTACCTTTATCTCCTGTGGTTAACAGCAACTGGAAAAGGAAGAATATCTAAATCTGCCTCTGCTTTCTCTCCCTTGTTTTGATTTATCTGCTGCCTGCTAAGCAGATGGTAAATAATTAAAATTACTAGGTAAGTATCTGCAGCTCCTGCTTATTTCTGTCTTGGGGATGGCCTCTCTTGGGTTTCTTCTGAGAAGATTCCCTCGTCCTGTCAGGTCTGGGAAGAGCTGAGGAAGGGCTGTCTCGTCTGGGGGAAGAATAGCAGGGGTGGGTAAGGTGGTGGGTTATTCTCACAACCCTCAAAAGCTGGGGTCTGAGGATAGCTCTCCCCAAAACAAATACCGAGGCAGCCCCAGGAGGCTCTATTCCACCGTGAGGAAGAGCAGAGCTGCTTCTACAGCCACCAGGCTCGGTGCCCACCCCTGGCTCGTTAGTGGGGAAGGGGTAAGTGTTAAGCTGCCCCTGCAGCTGCGGGAAAGAGGCCGGCAGGCGGCTGCGCCCCGGCCTGTCAGCGAGATGGGGGCGGCGAGGGGCCGCCGGGGATCCCCCCCCACCCCGCCGGGAGCAGGGCTGCCTAGTGGGCTATCCCCTCACGGCTGCGATCGGGCGGGGGGCGCCGGGCAGGGGCTCTCTCCCGCCCTGCCAGGCTACGGGGGTGTCCCCCCACCCCGGCTGCCCGGAGGCTGTCCCTGGCTTCCCCCCAGGCCCCAGCTCCTCTTGCCCGGGCCCGGCTACCACGGGAGGCCGCGGCGGCTCACAGGCCTGCGCGGGGCTGAGCGGCCGCCTCCGCTGCCTTCCGCCGGGCCTCGGCTTCGGCCCCGGGGGGCTCCCCGGGCTCCGGTGCGGGGGGGCCCCGGCCGGGCGGCGCTGAGTCTCTCCAGGCCCTGCCGCTCCCACGGCTGCTGCTCCGGGCTGCGGCTCCACTGCAGGCCCCGGCTCCTCCCCGGCCTCCGCTCCGCCTCCCTCCGCTCTCCCCGGCCGCGGCCGCCCCCGCCTCCCCGGGTTAAGGAGGCGCCGGCCCGCGGGGATCGCGCCTGTTCTAGCCGCCGGAGGGAGAGCCCGGCTGCTCGCAGTGACCGCTGGGGCCGCGGCCTTCCCTGGGCCTCCGTGCCCCAGCCCCGGAGCTCGATTTACCCCGGAGGCCCCGAGGGGCCTTGGCCCTTCAGGCCGCTGCCAACGCAGCCGCCGCCTCTTGCCGGCCCCCAGCTTTCAGTGCTCTCTTTGATTTGTTCCAGCTAGGTAAAGCCATATAGAATAAACCTTGCATTGCATACTGCTGACCTGCCCTCACTCAGCTGGCTGCAAACTCAGTGTCCTGTCAGTGCTGCAAGGCTGGGCAAAGAGCTGCAGACCAAGGCAACAGTCCATTATTTTACAGCATTGAAAGGGACTGTGCAGTGAAGTCAATTAAAAAGATGATGTGCTCCAAAATGTGTGTGTGGGAAGGTGCCACACTGTCATGGAACACTGTCTGGGATCCCTCTGCATCCAAGGCTAATGCCATAGGAAGGCCAATTCTACATGGATATCCAAAGTACACAGAATCACTGTGGTTGGAAAAGCTCTTTAAGATCATCATCCAACCATAATCTAACTCTACCAGGGCCACCACTGCACCACATCCTTAAGCACCACATCTAGATGGTCTTCAAATACACCCAGGGATGGTGATTCAGCCACTTCCCTGGGCAGCCTGTTCCAGCTTTGATAACCCTTTCAGTAGAGAAGTTTTTCCTCATGTCCAATATAAACCTCCCCCGGAGCAACCTGATGCCATTTCCCCTTGTCCTGTCTGTTGTGACTGGTGAGAAGAGACCAACAGCCACCTCTGCAACCTCCTTTCAGGGAGCTGCAGAGAGCAAGAATGTCTCCCCTCAGCCTCCAATTCTTCAGACTAAACTACCCCAGCTCCCTCAGCCTCTGCTCATAAGACTTGTTCTCAATATATTCAGTTCCCTTGGCCTTCTGCCTCTCCTTGGAGTTTTCTTTGGGCTAGGGGGTCTTTGGGTCTCCTTCTATTCCCACAACAGTTCCCCTCCAGGATTTGTGTGAGACAAAGCAGAAGCATCATGCAGGGCAGCACAGATGGGTGGTTTATAGTGCACTGCAGAGGTGGTCTGACATTGGACTGGACACATGCTGGACATCCAATGTATGCACCCTGTTCATTTTTCTCTTCAGGATCCTCTCTGCCAAATGAGTGTCTGCAATATTGCTGGCTTTTTATAGACACACACAGACAGCAAGTCATGATGTCACTAACTTATTCCAGCACTTGAAGCAATTTAAATACAAAAAAATGTCATCCAACACAGAAAAAGCCCTGGGGAGGCAGGCCAAAGAACAAAGTGTCACCAAAACGCACAGGAGTGAATGGGTTGTGATCCACGATCCTCTTTAGCATTCAGAGAACAGAAAGACACAGCCCAAAGCCTTTGTGAGCTAAGCAGAAGACAGCATATGGAGATGTGAGGCAAAGAGTAAACAAGCCACCATGTAACTTATTTTTACATTACATTTGATGTGTTTTTTTCTCCTTCTCCCAGTTTCAAGATGCTGCTGACTTGGTTCATGGCTGTGTAATACTTGCCTAGGGAACGCTACACGTTTTGACAGATGGGTATCAGGCAGTTGGGGCTTCTGGTATCCAGGAAGGTGTAGGAGGTGGCTTTGTTTTTTGGCAGTTAGGACATTGAAACTTAGGGTATCCAGGAAGGCATTCTCTTCCATATTCTGGCTGAAGGACAGTTCATTGCTAACAACTAGTGAAGAGGCATCTAAGCAATCCTGGGTAACACACAGGTGTCAAGATATTTTTCTTCTTGAGTAGAGTTTGTTTGCTGTTTTGGTTTGTTGTTTTGGTGGCTTTTTTTTATTAAAACCTTTCTTACCTAGGAAATAAAAAAAAATAAATATTTACATAAAAAAATATGTTTGCTTTAGTTGCTTGTGCTATGTCCTCCAAATGATTCCTCAGGGCTACAAGGAACAGGGTAGCACCATGTAACCATGTCTGAAGAGGATAAAACTGGTGTTTTAAAGCCGGGTGCCTTCAATAGATGTTCAGGAGCCTGACTACAGGAGGGTCCCTGTGCCCCCTGCCTCCGCTAGCGCCAGCTGGAGCTGCCGGCGCTCGGGAGCTCCCAGGGTTGCCCAAGAGCCGAGGGATGTTTGGCTAGCGGGGCTGGGCCGCCTGTGCAAGCAGTCCCTCCGCCTCCAGGTGCCGCTCCCTCGGTGTGACAGCTCCCCGGCTGCTCCGCCAGCCTCTGACCCGCCGCCTGCTCCTCCCTCCTCCGCCCGGCCCGCTGCCCCGCCGGGGAAACGGCATCGCTCTCCGGGCACCGCTGCGTGCCACCCTCAGACCGGGCAGCCCCGCCTGACCCCGTTACCGAGTGCTCATCCCCCCGCCCGGGCCAGCCCCTCTTCACCCCCGGCCGAGCCCACTTGCAGTGAGCAGGGCTGGCACAGCGCACGGCCAGGGGCGGGCAGGGCTGGGCACAGTCACGGCCAGGGGCGGGCAGAGCTGGCACAGTCACGGCCAGGGGCGGCCAGGGCGGGACCCGCCGCGCCACCTTAAGAGCGCGAGGCGCCCCCGCACGCAGCGGCCGGGCGGCTCCTCCCCGCCCCGTGTCGCATCCCGCCTGGGAACGTGTGGCCGGATCGGAGCCGCTGGCGGGGACCCGGGGCTGGGGGGCGGCGGGAGGCGCTCCGGGGCCAGGGGAAGGTCCCCCCGGCAGCGGCTCACTGCGGGGCTCGGTTTGCTTGGGGGGGGCGGCCGTCCCGCCCCCGATAGCGCCTTCGCTCCGCAGCGCCCATTGGCGGCGGGCGGGGGCGGGGCCATCCCTCAGCGCGCCGCCTGATTGGCTGCCACGCCCATCCATCAGAGGGCGGTGGCGGCGGCGGAGGGGGATTCTCCCTTCCGATTGGCTGCGGCCGCACCTCTCGTCACGGCGCGCGGGGGTCACTTCCTGTCCCGGGCCCAGCGCTTCCGCTTGTCCCCGCGGCCCCAGGCGGGAGCGGTTGTCCTTCGGCCGCGGGCCCGCGCATGCGCAGCGGGGACGCTGCTGGCGGGGTCGGTGCTGCCCTCCCGCGCTCCCTCTCGCTGCTGCCGCCCTCCCGCTCTCCCTCTCGCTGCTGCCGCCCTCCGGCGTCACGGGCAGCGCGTCCGGAGCGGGCGCTGCCGAGGGCAGTGATCAGCCATCGCACCGATGTAGTCGCTGGCTCGGCTGCTGTGCCGAGCTGAGAAGGGTATTCTCTCGCCTCCAGGGGAGCGCATCCCTTCCGCAGGGAGCTGCCAGCACTGGGGTGTTTACCGGCTGTGCATTGCACACGGTTGTGCCATTTCTCACTCTGGTTTAATGTGTTAGCAGCAGGTAGTTCTGTGAATCACAGAGCTAACAGAGCCCGGCTCCTCACCAGATCTGGGCTCATCACTGGAGCCCAAACTCTGATTGAAAATCTTCCCTGATTGGTGTATTTGTGCTGTCTCTTTTCATTCTGGCTCTCTTATGCCTTTTAGATCTTTAGTTTGTATCGTGACCTTTCCCTCTGCAAGGACAAAAATAAAGTCTCATTTATTTTTATGAACTGTCTCTTATTTTCATGAACCTTAGAGGAGTTTGGGTTGGTTTTTCAGTCTCTGCAAGGGGCTTTCATTTGTATCTACATTTTCAATCTGTGCTGCTTTTCCTTCAATGTAAACATCTACAAAGTTTTCATGCATAAGCATTTCTGTGATAATTGCACTTTCCTGACCCAGGTTTATGCAGTGTTGCTACGTTAAAGATGGTGAACTGCTCACAAGAGACATTTCGGTTGTTAGCCTGATGGTCTTACCTTCTAGGGCACAAGTTACTCAATGGATGCAAAGGAAATGGCACCAGTTACACAGCAATTCTCTGCTAGAAAAGAGACATTTTCTTCAAGATACTGAGGAGTATTTCATACTGAGGTGCATTTCTCACTCAGTAGTTCAGATACTGAGGTGCATTCTGACTAATCTGGCTTGGCTGACACCATTTTGTACTGCTTTTCTTGCCTGTTAAAACAGCCCTGAGGGAGGAAGCAGGATCCTGCTTCTTCCTGTGTCAGTTGACAAAGGTGTATTCTAAGTTTCAAGCAGTTCCAGTGAACACACCAAGGGATCAAACAGCAGCTGTCCTTAAAAGAAAACCCTGTTTTGTGCCCCAGGTGTTGGGTGTTCATACCAGGCAGTGGTGGCAGGGGAGGGAAGCTGTGGGCACACCTCAGCACGGGCAGGTAGGAGAGCTGTTTGCCTGTGAAGTGCAGACAGGAGCTGCTGTGAATGCGGAGCCACCTGCAGTCACTTTCCAAAGAGCAGTTCCACTTGACAGACCGCACAGTAGGTCTGATTAACACTCTGTCTGCCACTTCAAAAGCAGATGGTGTGCAAATGCAGGATGAAAAGTTCTCTGGCAGGAGCTCAGACTAATGAGCAGCTCATGGCACTGCCTCCTGACTGAGCAGCAGACACCAGGGTTTAATGGCAGAGATTAAACCCCCTCAGAAGTGCTGTGAATACCTCTGATATCAGCAATAATCATTGTCTTGGGTGACAAGCATGCTGCAGGATCAAAAGGAACTGGGGAGTCGTGCAAGAAGGTCTCCAACATGCCTGGTAGGGAGCAGCTTGCACAGAGCACATCAGAATGAGGAGCACCCACCTGTGTGGGTGCTCTGGGGAGGACACAAGCCTGGCCTGAAAGAGTCCAGGGAACAGTGACACCAGTGCTGGAGGCACAAACACTGACAGAGAGACCACACAAACTCAGGTTTCTGTTTTGGAAAGGAGGGGTATAGAAGTGGGCAGATAGTCTGTAAAATAATGAGTAGGAAGTGTAGGCTTGAGAGCTTCTCCCTGAATCATATGTGAACAAAGGGACCCTTCAGTGAAACCAGGGAGTGAAAGTATGGAAATGGTTTCCATGTTATGGCACTGGTGAATTCACTGCTGAAGGCAGTGGGTGAGACAAGTAGCTCACTAGCTTTTGGAAAGAAACTGACACCTGAGTGTCTCCCAGGAGTGTCTCACTGTTGTCAATGGCAATGCCTTGGTGTGGGGACATCTGACAGGGTATGTCCCCATGAGCTGTTCAGAGCCTGTGATGGGGAACAACCTGGCTGAGGATGTTGGGCTGTCTGAGGGGTGGCTGATTCCTAGGAAAGGCTGTAGTGAAGGTGTGTGAGTCACTCTGAAGCAGAACTGAACTGAAAGTGAAGGTACTGAGCTCGAGAAGGGGCTAAGGTTTCATGTCATGGGCAGCATCTGCTGTCCTGCTCCCCTCCTCAGCCTGAATGGAAACAGCCATTTAACTTGAACTTCATTCCCTTTCTTTTCTGAATTATTGAAGCTTTCTGATCAGTCCACAACATACTCCTAAAAGTGGTGTTACCATTGGCCAGCCTCAGTCCTAATTATTTGCAGGATTTTTTGACAGAATTGCTAATTATTTTCTGAAGGAACAATCAGGAATAGTCAGCATCAAATGCCTTTCTGTCCTAGGAATGAAGAATGGGGATAACTTTGTTCCTGTAAACAATCAGAAGATTTTTGTCTCAAGTGTTTGAGGAGCCACAGGTCAAATGGAGAAAAAAAAAAAAAAAAGAAAAAAAAAAGCAATTTTCAGAGGCTTTGTGTAATGTTTTCAAAAGGCTTTTGAGTGGCTGCTGTCCCAAAAATGCTGTCCTCTGCTTAAGGAATCTGTGTCAAGGAGAGAGATCACTTGTTAAGTTGGTAGCCAGTAAACATTTGCAGAGTCCCTAAACACCAGTAGGCTTGTCTCAATCTGCAGATTTTGAAATCTTAGCATGAATCATCCTGAGCCCTTCTCAAGAACTGGCATCAGCCAGCAGCTCTGCCCTGGGCTGCTCCAAGTGGCATTGCCACAGTCAGGACACGCTCTTGGAGATGATGCAAAACACTCCGAGGCAAGGCAGCTGCAGCATCTGGAGAGTTGCTGTCATGGCACTGCCACCGGCCAGGAGATGGGGTCACAACAGCCATGACACCAGTGCCCAGCACCAGAACAGCTCTGGTGGCCCACGGAGTCTTGTGTGGCAAGGGAAGGCTCAGCTCTGGGATGGGTAGTGAAGGAGCTGCTGCGTTCCCACAGACAGGCAGAGGAAACGGCCTGAAGCTGCACCAGGGGAGACTTAGATTAGACATTAGGAAAAATTCCTTCACTGGAAGCGTGGTGAGCAACTGACTTAACTGTTGGAAGCAGATGTGTCTGGGCTGGAGCAAAAGCAAGGCTGCCACAGGCAGGAGGCACAAAGGCAAAGCTCCAACAAGGAGATAAACATAGGTGGGGGCAAAGCTCAAAGGACAACAACAATCAAATGCCATGTCCTCTGTCCCACCCACCAGATGAGAGCTCTGCCATCCAGGAGCCCTCTGTCCCCACCAGATGTGATTGCTCTGCCATTAGGAGCCCTCTGCCCCTAGGTGAGCAATGGGGCCCTGGGCTCGACAGGGAGTTTGTCTGGCTGGTGGTCCTGATGTTCCTTGGCAAGCAGGGGTGCAATCCTGTGAGGAGCTGTCTGCAACAGGCAGATGGGTTTGATGCCTTCATTAGCTGACCCATTGTGGGTGACTCATGCAGCACCTCTTGGGGCTAGAGCGATAGTTTCTGATTGAGAGCGAGTTAAACCACAAGCTTCAGCTGTTAGCAGAGACTCGACTAGAGCCCGTGGAGTAGTCAAGAAAACTGCCAATGTCAGGAGCTGTGGAGAGGGCTTGCAGTGACAGGTATAACCTGGAATCTGATCCTATTAGATTGTATCAGATCAATCATGCCATTAACATTCTCTGCTCTCCCCTCTGAAGCGAGGAAACAGTGATGTGTCCAGAGCCCATGGAATAAACGGAGCAGAACAAGCCAGCTAAAGAGAATGCTGAGAGGGGATGGGTAGGGCGTGGATCTTGGTATTTAGTCTCCATTTCCAGCTGCGCTTCAACTGCCGCCAGATGGCAACAGAAACCCGTTTCACGGCAGCAGGATTCTGCAGAGGCTGCCCAGTTCCAGCTGCTTTCCTGCCTGGAACGTTTGCAGCGGGTCTGCAAAGGTCTATACAAATAAAAAATAAAATAAATAAATCAACAAGCTGATGTGATTTGATCGTCACTAGGCTCGTAGCCGCTGGGTTTTATGGAGCCAGGTGCTGGAGGCCAGCGGAGCTGAGGGGATGCTGCAGCCGGGCGGAGGGATGCTGCAGCCGGGCAGTGGGATGCTGCAGGCAGGCGGAGGGATGCTGCAGCCGGGCAGTGGGATGCTGCAGCCGGGCGGAGGGATGCTGCAGCCGGCGGTGGGATACTGCAGCCGGGCAGAGGGATGCTGCAGCCGGGCGGAGGGATGCTGCAGCCGGGCGGAGGGATGCTGCAGCCGGGCGGAGGGATGCTGCAGTCGGGGACATCCTGCCCTGGGCAGCCCTTTCGCGATGCAGAGTGGACATGAGAGCCCGCACCGCAACCAGCCCTGCGGGCTGTGCAGATGTGTCCTCCGTGACCCAGAAACAAAAATAGCTCGGGGTGAGTCCAGGACAGGCATTGAGGTAGATGATCGGGCTGTGGGAGAGCCCCGGGGAGCACCAGAGCCAGGAGCAATGCAGCCTGGTTTGGGGCGGGGGGATGCAGGGCTGCTCAGGGCACCCAGTGACTGTGCGGGGTTTATCCTCACATCATCATTCGCTTTTTCTGGCAGCCTCCGTCATCATTTTGACCTCAGATGACTTGCGTACGGTTGCCATGGGAACCGTTTTGCTGCTCTTCTCATCTCATCCCCTCGCAGTCTCTGGCAGACAACTCCAACAGTCAATAGATGACTGACGACAGTAAATCAGCCGCTTTCCCCCTGCGGCCGCTGCTGGTCCTGCCTGCCCCTGCTTTGCAACAAGTTGCTCCTGAGAGAAAGGCTGCCAGCATCTTATCCCCGCTCCCCCCGACTCCCCGAGAACCAGCTGTCGCTTAGCAACGGGCTCCTTTTCCCATCGGCAAGAGCTGATGGGTGCAGCACCGCACACCTCACAGCCTGCCCTGCTCCGTCCTGTCCAGAAGCAGCTTCAGACAGATAAGTGACCAGAGGGAACAGAACCCCTAAAAATAGCCCTGTCTTGGCCAGGGCTGTAGAGGTGAGCTTGTGAAGAAGGCTCCCTTGTAACACGCACGGCTAATGCAGATAATACAGATAATTTAGCTATTTTGGAGGTGGGGGCGGCTCATCTGTCAAGTCCTGGCAGCATTACAGTCATTCAGAGAAAGTGAGAAGGAAGAGAAAGGGAGGGAGGAAGGAGAGGGAAGGAGGGGAGACTGGTGGGGGAAATGGGGAAGGTAAAAGACAGAGTGGGTGGGAGACCTGGGTCGAGGAGGGAAGAGGAAAAGAATGAGTGGGAGGGCAGCTGGGGGGCTGCTGATGGCACGGGGGAGGAGGATAGGATGCAGACACTTTGGGGAGTGCTGGTGTGTGGAAGTGGATGCTTACCAAGATTTAAGTGCCCCCAAAAGCCTGTCTAAAACCTATAACTGAAAACAACGTAAAGGATATTTTCAGTTGCAGGAAGATCTCGAGCTGGGAACCTTGGGAAAAAAGGGACTTGGCTGTGAGTGCAGTCCCACAGCATGGGAGGGGAAGCAGGAAACTCTCTGATCAACATGCAGCAGAAATGACGTCCAGGGCAGATCCTGTGCAACAAAACAGCAAGAGCTCTGCTGTAGCCAAATTGCAGTCCCTTCTTACTGCACTGCCACCAGAAAAGCTGTGGGGAATGTTAATGTCTGTGCACATCTGGGGAGCAGGCCAAGAAGCTCTTCATGCCTGTTGAATGAAGATACCTACATCACTATTTCTTTAAGTCCAAAAGGATACAAGAAAACAAATCTTTCCTGCTAATTAACATTATCCATAATACATTATGCATATGTGTGGCTTCATGATGTTTTGTAAATGATCTGGCCTTTCAGGATTTCCTGTTTATAATTTTCTTATAGCTTCTGCCTCCTTTTAAGAGCAGCAAGGGAAGATCCAGGCCACTGGAGGAAACAGGTGCCATGAGGAGACCAGAGTGTTGCAGTGTATTGCTGTGCATCTGAAGATGCAGAAGTCCTACTAATTTGATCTTAAAGTTGAATGGATGCCTTGCAAGAAGGGCTGAGAGACCTGGGGCTTTTCAGTCCGGAGAGGAGAAGACTGATTAATTAATGTCTATAAGTACATCAAGAAGCAGGGACAGCCTTTTGTCACCTGTGCCCTGTGACAGGAGGAGGGGCACTGGGTTCCAGCTGGAGCACAGGGAGTTCCACCTCAGCTTGAGGAAGAGCTTTCCTGTAAGAGCTGCAGAGCACTGGAACTGTTGTGGAGTCTCCTTCTCTAGTGTGTTGGGGTGCTGTTGTCTTAGAACAAAGGGGAGCAGCTCAGAGCATCCTTTCCCCACCACCACATGCCCAGCTCCTTGTCCCCCGGAAGGGCTGGAGCAGTTTGGCTCATTATGGAATCCGGTTTTTGCACCACCTGCCCTCTCGTGGGTACCAAAGGTACTGCTGCAAAGATGGGAACAGCCCTCCCTGCTCTTGGTGTTGATACCCAGCCCCATCTGTGACCTTTTGCCTTCATGGCAAAGACTGACCCTTGTCGGATGGCAAGGGCATGGAGAAACTCTGACTTGTGTTAACTATGGGGAATATTAATTGCCACTCTCAAGTCTGTTTCTCTGCACAGCCCTTAATATGGTGCTCTCAACAGAGGAATAGCAAATCAAGGCTAACTTTGTCTAGAGAGATCCTAATGTGCCCAGGAAGATTCCTTTGTTCTGAGGCCTTCCTGGCTACAATGGCTCCTGTTCCTATTGAATATAGGTACAATGATGAGGGAAATAACCTGGTGTTCATCTTGGTGAGATAATTGTTCTGCTGTTAAAGAAAGGGAGCCTGGTGTTAGTTGCTCCAAACACCAGGTTTCCTGAAGCACTGTCCCAGGCATTGAATGCCATAAAAAGCAATACTTGAATATCACAGCACAGCAGCAGGGTCAGCTCAAGCTGGCTGCCTCTGCAGAGAGCCCTCAGACAAACACATCCCTGGGCATTTATACCCTTCCAGACTGTGCATCCACCCTCCACGTGAGCTGCACCTTGCACGTGCCCCTCGTGCACTGGTGACTGTGGCCTGAGATCCTCTGACATCTTCTGACTCCCTGCTGGAGCCCTCAGTGTGTGCAGGCAAGCTGTCACCTTGTCCAGCTGCAGCTGCCACTGACGCCTGCAGCCTCCTTATCTGCAGGTCTGTGCTGGCTCTGGGGACCTTGTCTTGCTTGGCTAGATACAAGTTCTGCTCAAGTTCAACAAATCAAGGGGAAAGTTGAAATCACGGCCTCAGGCTTCAGCAGAACTAGCTGCCCATGCTAAGGCTGAGCAAACAGCACACGAAATCACACTACACTGTAACTCCTTCTGTGTAAAACATGCTTATTTTAGCTAAACAACTAATATCACACTGCTGTGGCCATCCCTACATCCATTGTTATAGATAGTAAAAATTACCTCAACTGGTAGTAATAAGTATCCTGCTTCCAAAGCCATTTGTAGTCTGGGAAAAAAAGCATATAATTTTGAAACAACATGCACACCAGAAACAGGCTGTGTAACTGTCAGAATGGCCTTTCGTGGTGAAACAGGATGATAGGTTTTTATAACAAGTCTAAGACAAGGTGACTCATGGAAAACTGTGAGAGGAATTTGTTCACACTTCTCAAAAGCTGCCCATCCCTGACCTACCTTTTCACAAATGCAGATGAGAAAACCTAAAATGGCCCAATGCACAGCAGAAAAATCACCAGTGTGATTTTGAGGGATGAAGGATCCTCAGAGACAAGGGGGCACAGCAGAGCTGGCAGATCCTTAAAGACACATTTCCTAGAACACGGGAGCTCTGGATCCCTAAGAGTAAGAAATGAGGCAGGAAAGGGAGGAGACCAGCATGGCTGAGGCTGACAGGGTGTGCAGGCTGGGGATCAAGCCAGGTCAGCTGAGGCTGGGACACCAGGATCAGTCTCCAGAGCTGGACTTGTTGCCCTGAGGGAAGTGCTTAGAAAGTGGGAGAGGGATTTCATGCCAGGCAGCTGAAAAAAATGCCATGGGTTGGGTGGTGAGAGCAGAAATGTGTCGGAACATTAGCTTCAAGCACAGAAATTGATAGGACAATTCTAGAGGTCACTTCTGTGGTTTTGGTCTGGGCTAGAGGGACAGAATCTGTCACGTGTAGGTGACCATGATAGCATCACCCATGCACATGCCCAGCAGGCAAGGGAGGGTTTATGATCCATAACTACAATTTCTTGTTTCCCAGAACATTGTTTGTTGCTGCCAGAGGCTTCAAGTGAATAAAGGAGTATGAAATCTAGGATGAACACGCTGAAAATGCAGCATTTGTGGTGTGTCTGTTTAGCAGACCTGGCAGCCTCCTGTGTCATGGCGCCTGCTTTTAGTCCAGAGGAAGGTGGTGGATAGCCTAGCTGGTGAAGGGTCTGGGTCTCTGGATATTGAGGTTTAATTAGTGACTCCATCACAGATTTTCTCTCAGGCCAAACCATATAATCATTACATGCCTGGGTCTCATATCAGAAAAAAAACTCAAACCAACCAAAAAAACCCAGTTAATTTTTTTACCCCTTATGTATATGGGTTTTGAGATAGATCTTGAGAGCATGGCTTTCTCTTACTGTTTGTATACATACAGTGTTTTCTAGTGTCAGCTTGATTTAAGCTGGACCCTTAGGAGGACTAATTAAGTTCTATTAATAATACATCCCTAGCTGTCTGCAGGCTCTGAAGATCGTGTCATCAGTAGTTTTGTTCATTAGTTTCTGCAATATTCTGAGCTCTGTGAACTCCAGAACAATCTGGGGAGTGGCTGCCATGGAGAAGGAATTCTGGATCTTACACTGAACCTGGCACAGGCTGGGATGGGATTCAGGGAGGTTTGGTTCTCCTGCATGAACAACATCTGTTTGACTCAGATAATGCAACAGCAGCCAGACTACTGCACTTCTCCCCATGTGTTAGTGTTCCCATAAATCTTGCATCAACAGTTGATCATGAATCAGGTTCAGATAAATATGTTATTTATGGAGGTTTGAGCTTCACTGCATTTTTAGGTCAGTTCAGGATTTAGGGTCTCATGTGACCAGCACATTGTCCTCTCTGTCTCTGATCCAGTGATTCTTCTGAAAGACTGAAGAATGTGTTATCTGATAAGTCTTTGGACCTATTAAAGGTGCTTTGGCTCGGGGTCCAAAATTCCCAGGGAAACCTGAACTCTTGGCACAGGCTGGGCTGCATGGCTGCAGTTCTGTGACACAAAGAGCTAAACAGAGCCTGGGCTGGACATCAGCACAAGTGCAGGAGATGCTGCTTCTTGTCCTAGACAAGCTTTGGACGCCTGGAATTTACTGAGTTGCTTCCAAGCAAAGAGAAAATCCATCAGTGGGCAGTGGAGGAACCCTGCACATGTCATGTCCCCACGCAGCACTGCACCCATTGCTTCACTGCACCCAGAAGTGTTGCAGAACATCCTTCCTCTGCCCTGTCACAGCTGCTCACCCTGTTACGTGCTGAAAGGTGGGGGGCATCATGCACTAGAAAGAGATGAGTTTCTGTATCAGCCATCTACATTTCTGTCTCCTTTGGTTTTATTAAAGGCTTTCCTTTCACAAATATATTACAGTTATTCCTTTCTTACGGTGCCTTAACCTACATTTTTTTATTCTCTCACCCTTCTTACCACTGGAAGCAACTGGGGTGGTGGGGGGTCCTAAGAAGTTACCAGTTACAAATCCAGGACATCCCCATACCAAGGATAATGATGCATTGGGCATGAGGCACAGGGCAGCCTGATTCTCACCTTGCCTGGCACAGGAACAGAGAGCAGGTGATCTTGGCTTCTGTTTTTTTTCTCCATTTTTTCAGCATTAGTGTTTTAATTTATCAGAGAAAATCTGTATTTTAAGGGCTACCACAGTGCAATGAGACCAAATTAGACACTGAGAGCAGTACACTGATGGGTTTGTCCTCCAATAGCCATCGTAGATTCATGGGCACCACATCCAGGAATGGACACCTGAGGGTGCTGGGCTTGACTCTTTCCCTCTGTGTCATTTTCTATTGCAGCTCCCCTGCGTGCTGGCTTTTTGGATCTGTAGCAATATTGATCTCTCCTTCTGTGCTTTTGGTTTCCATTGAAGGGGCTGAGAAAGTGCTTTTGCTGCAGTGCTCAGAATTGAGGTATCTCAGTCTAGAACCTGCTTTTAGTGTCTCCTCCTCTCAGCTCTGCAGCTGTAAAAGGCTCTGCCCTTCTTTTCAGTGGGGTGCTGTGACAAATCAAGGCTGTGAGGGATCCAGGTCCCACAGTGCTGAGGAAGCAGTGAATCTGCACCTGTGCTTCATGGGGGGTGTGCAATCAGACACTATTTTTCAGCATTTGACACACTGTTTTGCAATCCCCTGAAGACTGAGGGTCTGGCAAGATCAGTTCCAACTGGCTGATCAGCAGCAGAAATAACCCAGCACACTTGGCTCAAAGGCACAGTCCCTGACCTCACACCTAAATTCCCATGCTCAGGCAGGCCCTCTTTGGTTTGGGCATTTCTTGTATTTCTACCCCCTCAACTCTCCTGCTGTTTGTGAGTGGGGGGTGTGTGGACGTCTCAAGAGAAGATGTCTGCTTCTTGCTCTTGTGTTTGAAAAGTCTCCTTCTGTTGTGTCTATACTTTCCATTGCCAAGGAAATCCACTTTTCCAAGGTCTGTCAGACTGACTGCTGTGAGGTGTTCACTTCTTTGGAAATTCATCTGCTTGGGGATCTGAGATAAGTGTGAGTAGGTGAATCAGAAGCAAGGATTACTAAGAAGGACTTAGTAATGGGCCCATGGATCCAAAGTTGGCATCTTGGCACTGCCTAGGGCAGAGTTTTGTAGAAGGAGAACTACTACTGTTAAAAATACTGCTTACTGGGGAGAGGACCACAGGCTGAATAGCTTGTCTTTAAAGATTGGTCTTTCCCTCAGAGATTCTCTTTTCCTTGTGGGTGGTTGCCCTCCTCTATGTCACCTTGTTATCACTCTTGCAGCTCTTTCAGTAGCCAGGGTTAATGGACTGGCCAGTAGGCAGTCCCTGTTCCTTGATCCTTCACCTGACATGTCATCTCTGATTTCTGAGCTGGGGAATGGCCAGCTCTACTTACCCATGCCATCAACAGAGGAATCTGTAGTCTTCCTCATGCATCCAGCCTCTGCTTTTCCAGGTCCATTTCCCCATACTCACATTGTTTGCAGAGCAATAACAGCCTTGGCAGGAGAGCTAATTCTGCAGTATAATCTCTTTCAAACAAAGTGCATCCTGTTCCCACCTGGTCAATTAAACTGGAACAAATCTGTGCAGAAGCACTGACCTGAGGCCAAGCACTTTGCCTCCTGAGAACGTGTGATGGCTTCTCCTGTGCACACCACCTCAGACCTGGCTGGAGGGGTGGGATGGAGAGCTCATCCCCACTGGCTGGAGTGGAGGGATGGAGAGCTCATCCCCACTGATGGCTCAGGCAGGCAGCAGCAAGCTCAGAGCTCTGTGGGTGTTTCTGTGCCATACACACCTGCAGAATCCACCCGGATCCCTGGAAGGAATTACTCCAAGAGTGGAGGTCCTGTTGGAACAAGTGTTGTAGGTGCTTTGTGCAGCTGTTGCTGTAACAGGCAGGGAGCAGAGCTGAGCCTGTCCCCTCCCAGCAGCCCCACGTTGGGTGTTCTCTCTGGAGAACTGGAGTTGAAGCTTCTCAGCACTGAAGATATTTAAAGCATCCCTGCCTCGAAGGCTGCTCTTGGAGGAGTCCCTGACCTCCCTGTTGCCACGGAGAAGCAGGGCTGGAGCAAACAAAGCACTCTGGTGGGAGGACTCTCGCTGGAGTGAGGTGGATGGGCAGAAGGGAGCCCTGCAGCCAGGACTGTGACCTCCACCTCCCGAAGCTTTCTCTGGAGGAGGCCTTGGCCAGAGCAGCCCCTGTGCAGTTCCCACAGTAACCGCTGCTGGGAGCTGCCACTGGGGCGAGCCAAGGACCTTTGGCAGCGAGGAAGAGTGTAAAGCAAAGAGCAGCTGCACAGAACAGCAGCTGTGGCTTCCTCTGATGGACATGGTGATGCAAAACTCTGAAAGTATTGCCCTTCCTATCTTACTGGCAAAGTAAAAAATGCTTTTGAGGTTTTGGTCAGCACTGTTAAGTTTCTTAATGCTTTCAGCAAAACTCATCTCTACTGTTCAAGATCTCTTTTTTGTTTTGTTTTGTTTTGTTTTTCCGGGTTTTGAGACCTTATCACTGCACACAGTGGTTTGGTGTTGATTTTTTTCGCAACAAAAAGCCAAGAAAAAAACCCTCCTTCATCACCTACAGAGGTTTCAGTGTAGGATTTTATTTTGCTTTTATTTTTGTTATAATGTGAAAGTTAATGTTTGGGTTTGGACAAAGTATGCCCAGTAGGAATAAACAATAAAAATAGAAGGTTTCAAATAGGGAACTGGTGAATACTGGCACACAGCAAGGCACGCACATGAACAAATGTAGACTCATCAATGCAAGCAAGCACAGAGAAGCAAATGCAGCACATTATGTTTACATCCACACAAGCACATACAAATAAATGCATGTATGAAGCAGCACGTGTGTGAGTATCTTTGGATATTTAAATGCAAGCTCAGAAATAAAAGCACAGGCGTGTGTGTATCTGGGCATAAAGTAACATACGTACACTCTGCAGCATTGCAGTCATGCCCTTGTAGCCTCGACACACTGCTGTATGTGCAGGCATGCACTAGCACACGTGTGTCTGTTCAGGTACCTGAACACAGGGCTGGTCACACAGGAAGGTTTTCCAGAGCAATGGAAGTGCAATTCTCAGGCCACACAGAACCCTCCTCCTGCCCGTGCCCCTGCACCAGGAGCACAGCACCCTTGCACCAGGCTGGCTTCAGGTTTCAGGGAGATGAGGAGGGCCACGGGCAAGAAAACACACGTGTGTGTAGGAGGGGAAGAGAGCTGTGGAAGGGTGCAGGAATGATGCTGGGGGAGGAGGAAGGGCGTGTGGAGCACGCAGAGGGAGCTGCAAGAGCTGCTGGGTTGGCACGAGCAGGGTGGCATCACTGAAGGGTGAGGGAGAAGGTCGGGGTGGAGATGGAGACCAGGCATCAGGAAATGTGTGTTTTCCCTGGGAAGTCTGTACCAAATGAGGCGGCACGTTCGGGGAGACGCCTGCAGTGGCTTCTGGCATTCCTGCAGTGGGAGAGGGGAGGATTGGTCACTCAGGGTGCAATCAGTCTGGTCCCACGCGCAGGAGAGATGCTGCTGAGTGATGTCAGGGTTGCACAAACCTGGCTGCTGGGTGGTTTCTCACATGCCAGCCAGGATGCTCTGCTTTGTATTTATGCACATGACTTACACAGTCACTGACAAGCCCACCCTCTCTGCAATGATTGGTTAGTAACATGTCATTATCATAAATGTCCCAGAGAAGAGCAGAAGTTTGGAAGATTTGGTTACTGATAGATTTTAAGTTACTTAAAGTGAACACAGGAAAAGACTGATTTGGCTTTTGCAATTAGTGCCTAGGTGCACTAGGTGCCCTAGTGACATGCATAGCAATGTATTTTTGTTTTAATTGTTAAGCAGGATTCGGTCACTAATAATAGGATATATATATATATGTCTAGAACAAAGGGTATAGAAAAAAAAAGAGTTGGCCAACCAACTAGCCATGAAAAACTTCTGAAGATTGCCAAATGTAAGTGAAATTGGGGGAGGCCAAGGGAAGGGTCTTCACCTAAGGAAGGGTCCTTTGGACCTAGGAGTGTGATTTTTAGTATTATAATGAAGCTACTTCACTTAAGAAGAGCACTAGTTGTTTATGTGACAGGACAAAACTACATAGACACAATATAATCTCTAAGTTGATTTGGTTTTTATGTTTTCCAGGATGTTTCCTCTTCAAGGATGGCCAATTCTTGACTAAAATTCTTGAGGGTGCCAGAGCCTGGAAGGGGCTGCTCAGGGAGGTTGTGGAGTCTCCTGCTCTGGAGACATTCCAGACCCACCTGGATCTGTTCCTGGGTGACTTGGTCTAGGTGATCCTTCTAGGTCCCTTCCAACCCCTGACACTCTGTGATTCTGTGAAAGTGTGGGTGCTGTACTTGGAGAGGCAAGTGCTGCCACAGGGCAGCTCAGAGCATCTCCAGCTTGAATAGGAGAAATAAAGGGGTGTGCTGGGCTGCTTAGCCATTGTTAGCCCATGAGGTGAAACAAGCCTGCACAGGGGGGCTCAAGTGCTGCTGTTTCCAGTTCAATAGCATCTAATTTTAGATTACAACAGTGAGGGGAGCAGAGATGGCTCAGCCAGGGGCTCTGTTTCTTTGGTGCTGTCATCACAGTGATCTCAGTGAGCCATTTTCACAGCCTCTGCTGCCTGCCCCAGGCTGGAGCCTTTCATGCCACTGATGGAAAATGTGGAGTGATAAGGGGAGTGTAGCTGGGAGCAGGACGTGGCTGTCAGTGAGAAGGGGTGTTTGTGGGAGCAAGGCAAGCTGTGCTCGCTCCCTGGTGTGTAAGTGTGTTTCTGGGTGCAGGCTGCTGTGTCAGTAGTGTGTGTGCAGGGAGTGTGTGTGTACAGTGGGTGGGATTGGCTGGGCAGTGTCTGCTGGCTGCATCTGCACTTCTCTCTCGCTGGCGTTGGGGTGTGAGAAGTGTGTCTCAATGGGGACACGAGATAAGGCAGCTTACACTGCTGAAATGCCTCCACCCCATGCCATGTGTGCAGGCCCAGGCTGGCTCCATGTCCCAGCGGGCAGCGTGCCACAGCACCCAGCGCTGCTGCTGCCTGGGCACCCAGTGCTGCTGCTGCCTGGGCACCCAGTGGTGCTGTGGGGAAGCCTCTGGTGGTATATGTGTGACTGTAACACTGCAGCTGGTGAAGCAGATAGAGAGCACTGCCTGGCTGAACTCATCAAACTTCCCGTTAGACTTTTGTCAGGCTGGCACAGTACCCCACACATACCAGAGAGGGATTCCTGTCTTGTCTTCCAGAGGAAAAAAAAAAAAAAAAAAGTTTTATTTAGAAATAATTTTTTCTCCTTTTTTTTTTTTTGTTTTTTTTTTTTAGGGTTTGGCTTTTG
>JAOEGS010015447.1:43437-57559 GCA_025447755.1 Corythornis vintsioides | reverse complement strand
GCCCCCTCCTTTTCTTTTTTTTTCTGGGCGGTCGCCCCCCCCACCCCCCTTTTCTCTTTTTTTTTTCTTTTTCTTTCTTTTTTTTTTTTTTTTTTTTTTTTTTAATGTTCTAGGGGGAAAAAAAAAGGAAAAGGTTTCTAAACTGATTTTTGTAGATCTTTTGTATTTGAAGGTAAAGCTATTTTCTGCAGCCTGGCTCCTCTTCATGGAACCCCTGGGGATGGCCTCTGTTTTTTCTGGTGGCATGCTTGCAAGCCCATGGCTCCTCAGGATGGCTGCTAAAGTACCTGGTCCACTCCATTTCACTGTTCCAGTCCTCTTCCCTGGGGGAGTGGGTGCTGAGCCCCAGTGCTGGCTCAGCTGTGCTCCCTGCCTGCTTGACATAGTCTTAGCACTGGGCTGTAAGGCTGCAGTGGGCAGGGACAGTGGGGTCCCCATCCCTGCTTCCTGGGACCCTGCTTCCTTCCAACTCCCTTCTCACCACTGCCCCTCCTAGAAATCCTCCACCACTCATATCCACATCTGCCTGTCCCACTTTGGCTACATGGTTTTGTTGTAAATGCTGTATAGGATTTTTTTTTCTCTTCTTTAGTTAGCTTTGGTTGGATTACTTTTTTTTTTTTTTTTTTTGAATGATTCATTCTTTTTTGGAGAAGTATGAAGATTAACTCTGGGTAGTCCCAATTGCTCTCTTGATGGCCATTGCAGTGGCCTGTACCTTTGGGGAGCATTTGGTTAGGTGAACCCCCACCTTGAGGACAGGGTTTCAACCATTTGCTTGGTGTGGCAGGTCTACAGTGCCGAAGGGGTTAATCTGAGGACTGAATTGAAATAATCTTTACTCCAGCAGGGCTATGTATCTCCTGCAAAGCTACATTACGTTCTGTACTGTGTACAATAAAGGATCTTGCTTTCTGTTCCTCCCTGTTGCCTCAACCCCTTGCTCTGCTGGTGCTATGGGATGCTGCCAAGGCTAGGAAGTCGTCTCTGGATGTGCTTGTTGGGGGCAGAAGTGGCCCAGTTTATGGCCTGTCACATGCAGCATGCAGGGCCCCAGCTTTTGCACTGCTGGGTCTAGCAAGAGGAACCATTTGAATTGGGGGCAACTTCTCTTCAGCAAGGTATGATTTAATATTGCCTCTTCCTCAGGGTTTCTCAGCTGGTAGATCCAGCTTCCTCTGTTCACTTGGCTCTCTCTAGGAAAACCAAGTGCCCCACAATCAAGCAGGGTTAAGACTGGGGGGAGTCTCTGCACCCAGGGAGGAAAGCCCTGTCAGGAGCTCCTGGCAATGGTCTCCCAGCACTTACTGGCCCCATTTCTAGGCTAAGGAAAAATTCCCACAGAGCAACAGGCTCTGCAAAAAAGCTGCAGGAGATGGGTGGGTGGAGAGCAAGGACTGCTCCAGGTGTCTTGACTTAGTTGAAGCATCTGTGTTTCCTTGACAGGCTGGAGATGGTGTGGGTGATGTGGAGGTCAGAGGCTGTCTTGGGCTGAGTGACCATGAAATAATAAAGAGTTCTTGATTCTTGGTGAAGGGGGTGGGGGGGTGGGGGTGTCAGCAGAACCACTACCATGAACTTCTGGGAAGGCAGACTTTGGCTTGTTCAGGACACCAGTTCTGAGAGTCCCTTGGGACAGTCCTGAAGGACAATAAGACTGGTTGATACTCAAGGAAATCTTAAAAGGACAGGAGCACCTGTCCTCCTGCACCATAAGACAAGCTGGTAAGGAAGAGACTGGCCTGGCTGGAGAGGGACCTTTTGCTGGGACTCAAGGGGGAAAAGGGAGAGTTTACCTTCTTTGGAAGAAGGGGCAAGCAACTCAGGATGAGTACAAGGATCTTGTTAGGTCATACAGAGGGAATATCAGAAAGGCAAAAGCCTGTATGGAGCTTAATCTAGCCACTGTCACAAGGGACAAAAAAAATATATTTTATTTTTTTTTTTACAAATACATTAACAAAAAAAAGAGTGCCACGGAGAATCGACACCCATCACTGGATGCAGAGGGGAATATTGCCACCAAGGATGAGGTAAGGGCTGAGGTACTCATTGCCGCCTTTGCCTCAGTCAGACCAGTTACCCTCAGGGTATTCAGTCTCCTGAGCTGGAAGGTAAGGACAGAGCAGAATATATCCCCATAATCCAGGAGGAAGCAGATAATGACCTGTTACACCAGCTGGACATTCACAAATCCATGGGGCTGGATGGGATCCACCCAGTAAGTGCTAAGGGAACTGGGAGAGATGCTCGCCAAGCCTCTCTCCATCATTTGTCAACAGTCTTTGCTAGCCGGGGAGGTCCCATATGACTGGAGGCTCGCCAGTGTGACACATCTACAGGAAAGGCCAGAAGGAGGATTTGAGGAAGTACAGACCTGTCAGCCTGACCTTGGTAGTGGGTAAGATTATGGAGAGGTTCGTCTTGGGTGAGCTCACATGACACATGTGGGACAGATAGGGGATCAGGCCCAGGCACCTTGGGATCATGAAGAGCAGGTCCTGCTTGACCAACCTGATCTCCTTCTACGACCAGGTGATCTGTCTAGTGGACAATGGAAAGGCTGTGGATGTTGTCTACATTTGAGACTATCTCCCACAGCACTCTTCTGGAGAAGCTGGTGGCTCATGGCACAGACAGGTGTACTCTTTGCTGGGTTAAAAACTGGATGGATGGATGAGCTCAGAGAGTTGTGGTTAGTGGAGTTAAATCTAGCTGATGACCAATCACCAGTGGCGTCCCCTGGGGCTCAGTTTTGGGGACAATATTGTTTAATATCTTTATCAATGATCTGGATGAGGCATCAAGGGCACTCTCAGTAAGTTTGCAGGTGACACCAAATTGACATGGCATGTTGTTCTGCTCTGAGGTAAGAAGGCTCTGCAGAAGGACCTGAACAGGCTGATTTGATGGGTCAAGGCCAATTGTATGAGGTTCAACAAGGCCAAGTGCCAGGTCCTGCATTTTGGTTACAACAACCCCAGACAGTGCTATAAGCTGGGGGAGGAGTGGCCGGAAAGCTGCCTGGCAGAAAAGGACCTGGGGGTGCTGGTTGCCACCCAGCTGAATGTGAGACAGGAGTGAGCCCAGGTGGCCCAGAAGGCCAAGGGCATCTTGGCCTTTATCAAAAACAATGTGGTCAGCAGGACTAGACAAGTGATGGTGCCCCTGTACATGGCACTGGTGGGACTGCAGCTTGAGTGCTGTGTTTAGTTTTGGGCGCCAGAGTATAAAAAAGACAGTGAGGTGCTGGAGCTTGTCTAGAGAAGGGCAACGAAGCTGGTGAGTGGTCTGGAGAATGTGTCTGATGAGGCGGACTTGAGGGAACTGAAATTGTTTAGTCTGGAGAAGAGGAGGCTAAGGGGAGACCTTATGGCTCCCTACAACTACCTGAAACCAGGATGGGTATTGGTTTCTTCTACCTAGTAACTAGTGATAGGATGAGAGGAAATTGGCTTAAGTTGCACCAGGGGAGGTTTAGGTTGGATATTAGGAAAAAAAATCTATACTGAAAGAGTGGTGAGACATTGGAACAGACTGCCTGAGGAGGGGTTGGAGTCACCATCCCTGAAGGTGCTCAAAAAATCATGTTAACATGGCACTTCAGAACATGGTTATGATAGTGTTGGGAGGACAGTTGGACTTGATGATCTCAGAGGTTTTTTCCAACCTTAATGATTCTAAATTTGTATGAGAAATGCTCAAACACCCTAGAATGGCCTAGTCATGTTGACCTGTATTTTAGTTGGCCAAAACAGACTGATCTGGGGAGTCCACTTGCTTCCAGCCCCATCACCATGCAGGGTGGTGGGTTGATCCTGCTGAAGACACCAATGGCTTTTTTCTTGCAGGCCGTTTTTTACAGCCAAGCCAAACTCCACTCCAGATGTGACAGTGTAGAGATGGAATGTCCTTACATGTCATGATGCACTTTACCTCAGTGTACACCTGGCTGCTAATAGGTCCTTGAGCTGCTCTTCTTCCATTGTGCCTGAAGTAACAGGTTGACCAGAAAAGCATGGCTGGCAGGGCTAGCAGTATCCCAAATACCTAACAAACCCAATGGCTAGCCCAGGCAGGGCACAGCAGTATCCCAAATACCTAAAAAACCCTATTCACCCATCATGAAGCCTTCCAGGAGTTAAACAAGCTGGTCAGTCCCTGAAGGCCTCTCCTTGCACTCTCCAGGGAGCTCCATGGCAGCAAGTCTTGGTGTTTTAGAAAGTAATCCTCTAACTGTGGTCATCCAGTGGTCATCTAGCAGCAGGGAGATATTCAGATGGGAAGGAGCTGCAGGGTGAAATCTCCTTGTTATATGGGGGCTGCAGCAGGACTGCTAGGTGTCCACAGGCAACACCCTGCACCCACCAAGAGCTCTTGCTCCTCACCTGGACACACATGCATAGCTTGTGCCAGCCTCACAACCCTATCCCTATTTTCTCCTAAAATTGCAAAAATCAAATTAACCAAGATGGGATGTGAAAGACCTTGCTGGCAATCTCAGCTGCAGACAGTGCCCAGTAATCCCACTTTGATGGGGATTTCATCAGACTGAGTCCTGGTGCTCAGAATGGAGCACAGGGGACATGGGGCCACCTGCACTAGTGCCAGCAAGCAGATGGCTGGGGGCAGCAGGACCTCAACTCAGCAGCTCAGGGAGTCTGTGGTACCACAGTCTTTCAAAGCCTTCACTGAGCAGCTTGTGACATCGCAGTCCAGCCAGCCCTGCAAATACTGCTGCAGACAGGGCTGGTGGGGGAACCAAAGAGCATCCCATATCCCTTGCCAAAGGGTGGGGATAGGAAAAGAGGCATTTTTCTATTCAAGCCTGTCAGTGCAGAACAAAAGGGTTCAGACCCCAGACAGTTTGATGCCATACTGGCTTTTAAATACTCAAGCCATCAATAATTTTGTCCTTGTTTGATCCTGCTGAACATTGCGCTTCCCTCTGCTGTACACAAGAGGCACTTTTTTACTTCACACAGGGGGATCACAGAATCACAGAATAATTATGGTTGGAAAGGACCTCCAGGGTCATCAAGTCCAACCTTTGTTCTAGCATCTCTAACCACTACACCATATCCTCAACTGCCGCATCTATTCGTTCTTTAGACACCTCCAGGGATGGTGACTCCACCACCTCCCTGGGCAGCCTGTTCCAGCACCTAACTACCCTCTCAGTGAAGAATTTTTTCCTAATATCCAATCTAAACCTCCCCTGATACAACTTGAGGCCATTTCTCCTCATCCTTTCATTACTAATTTGAGAGAAGAGACAAACACCAGCCTCGCTACAACCTCCTTTTAGGTAGTTGTAGAGGGCAATAAGGTTTCCTCTCAGTCACTTTCTCTTCTCTAGACTAAACAAACCCAGTTCCCTCAGCCGCTCTTCATAGGGCATGCTTTCTGGCCCTTTCACCAGCTTCGTTGCCCTTCTCTGCACCCGCTGTGTCCAGTTTTGGATGGAGCTGCCTTGGGTGCACGGCCCCACTCACTGGCTTCTGCAGGGGAGGAACAAGCCACAGCTTCTTGATGTCTTGCCTGCAGCTCCCTAGAGATGGAGACAAGAGCTCCTGGGCAGCCTGGAGCATTTGCCAGGAGTTGTGGAGATGGAGAATGAAATGGAAAAGATTCCCTGCTCCCTGCAAACCTCCTGCCTCATCAACTGCCACTCCAGAGCATAGGGACAAGTCTTCCTCTGCCATTACTCTAGCATATAGTGGGATATGGAGTCAGGAGAGGGAGCACCCCTGTGGCCACTGCTGCTTCCCTCCAGCACAGGGGCCACTGCCACTCCAACCCCATCAGGACTGGCCACCCTCGTCCCCTCCTCACATACCCCAGCACCATCTGTCTCCTGCTATACTCCTCCTCCCCCCTGGCTGCTGGGGAGATTGAAAAGGAGTGAGCAGAGAGGATGGGAAGGATGAAGCAGCATTTTTGGGAGGATTCAGCCATCCAGGTTGGGCAAAACCTTGTTGCTTGTGTCAGCATCTCCAATATGCCACATCACTCCGCTTCCACCTCCCACTCAGGTCATGGGGTTAACAAGACCATCAGTGATTCAGGATGAGCAACAATCTGAGATACTGTGTGAGCAGATAATAAAATAGCAGCTGGTATTGAATGGGGATAAATGTGCTTTTCCTACTTGCTTCTTTTCCTTCTTGCTTTACAGTCTTATAATGTGCATTAAACTATTCCTTCCCCAGAATAAAAGCTTGGCTTTAACAGACAGTCCAAAGGCTATTCAAATCAGATGCACACGTTAAAAAGTATTTGGAAAAGAGAAGCCCATAAAAGGGAGAACATCATTACAGCCCTCTACACATCCATAATTCACTGTGTTTCTGCTTTCCCCATCTCAGAAGGATATAGCTGAACTGGAAAGCATTCAGAAAGCAATAGAGATAGCCAGAGGTCTGCAGTGGTTCTTATACAGGAGTATACAGGGTTTGTGGCTCAGGTACTTAATATTTGATAGCCCATGATGGTGTTTTCCATCCCTTACTGGAAGAGCATTTGTGGGAAGAATTACTGCCCATGTGGCTTGTTCTTATGGCAGCTGGCAGGATCAGCAAGCTTAGCATGGCTACCAAGACTAAAGGTGCTGCATGGTCAGCAATGCCATGTGGGCAGCAAGACACAGCTCCCACCTGCCTAACATCCTTTTGATGCTCATGGTGGCCTCATATCTGGCGTTTGCAGCCTGACTGTGTAGAGGTTGGCTGCCCTGGCCAGGGAGGTCACATCACAGCAAGTCCTCTCTTCCCTAGCTCTTCCAGCACCTATTTATTTATTTGTTTGTTTGTAAATTTAGTTAGTTAGTTAGTTAGTTAGTTAGTTAGTTTCTGTATAAGTGGGTTGATTTGGCTTTTAAATACCTGGAGCAACATGAGTGACTGCATATGTGAAGCCAACTTCAATATGGTTGAACTCCAGCAACAAGAAATACCAAAATTTGGGCCAAAAAGTAATTAAAAAGTGAGGACCATCCACCCACCAGGTGCTCTGCTATCACCCAGGGGTGTGCAGGTCATCCAGCTCCCTCTGCATCATTCTGTCACCACCTCCTGGGTATCCATCTTCTGCTCCTGGCCATCATGTTTTATGTTTCTGTATCACGATGTGATAGCACAGCCGGAAAGGTATTTTTTTATTCAAACTGTGATTGCATTTATACTTGCAGACTGGAGCACTCTCTTGACATGTAGGAGGACTTCACCATCAGTGTTTGTCCTGAAACTTTATTCTGCTTTATCCTACAAACAAGCTGACTTTCATGGGCTATGGTGGTCTGGATCACCAGCTTCATGTCTCTCAGACCTGTGCAGGCTGTAGGTAGAGGCAGATTAAAACCACCTTCTGTCCTCCTATTGAAAAGAAAGCAGGAGGTTGGTTTTTTTTTTCAAAAATTGCAAATACCTCAGAGTGTCTGAGTCCTCCAGCACTGTTTTCAGCCACTCACAAGGCAATAATACTGCAAGGAGCCACTAAGTGGCTTTTGAAATCCTTAGGCAATTGTTGCATTAGATGCTCTCCATATTGGGGTGGGGGGGCGAGGTGGGCAAAGACTGAGGTTTTTTTAGTCTTCAGCCCCTTTCCAGAGAGGCAATCAATGAGAAGATTCCCAGAGGCTCAGGTGGGGAGAGGGCAGTGTACCCCCTTGTTGCAGCAGGAGCAAGCTGGGGTGAAGGTCCTCCTGACTTGGAGGCCTGGGTGCTTATCCAACTGAGTGCACAGCCCTCTGTCCAGGATGTGGTCCTGGTTGTGGAAGACTCACAGCATGGGCAAACAAGAGCAAAATAAAAGTTTTTGTTTCAGTTGTCAATGAAGTCAGGGCACAGGATCAGAGCAAGCTGGGGACTTGTCTCATGTACAAGTAATAACCCACAGCATCTTATTTTGAAAAAAAACCCAAACCACCACCACCCTGGAGAGCACAGGTAGCAACCAAGGCCAGAAACTGTGAGCTCATGCAATACTGGACTAGCATAGCTATGATACTTGCAAGGGCTAGCCAAGCTGATCAGCCATCTTCCTGCCATAAGCTTTGCTAGGAGTCCAGTGAAAAAAAGGTCTTCAAATGGCACAGCCAGGCAAACCCTGGTACCAGTCTGGGCATCATCCCTGGACCTGGCACCCCTCAAGGGTTGATCCTTGCCTGCCACACCAATGCAAGGCTGCAAGAGGACACACCAAGGGTGACCTGCACTCAAGCTTGCAGGAAGCTATTCGGAAAATCATCTCTTGTCTTCCTGGCCATCTCAGACCCAGGAGAGGGCAGCAGCAGCCCAGGCTGCAGCCTCAGCTACCCTTTCTGAAGCTGGTCTTCACCTAAACTGCTTAAAGGAGGATAAGCAAGAAAAGCAATGTATGGAGGGAACAAACAAAAAGCAAAAACCCAGTGGGCAAGCTATCTACTCTCTTGGGCCTCAATATTGTTTGCTTTCAAGGTGGAATTGAAAAGAAAATAGCATTTATTTGAAAACAAACTGGAGTGCCAGGACTTTCCATTACAGTCTTTCATTCTTTTGATATCGGTAGTCACTGTACAGGTGCTTTTTTTTGCAGCACCAGAAAATAAGGTGGCAATGCTGGGGATGTTCCCAATAGAGGTTGAAGGTAAGCACAAACAACAACATGCAGCTATCGCAGAGATGCTAAATTCCCATGAGATCCTGCTCTGTAGCTCTCTTGGCTTCACTTAGAGCACTTCAGGATAATGAAACACAATTACCAGCTCTTCACGGGCAGCCAGCTGCCTTTCCCTTGCTAAGCTTGCTGCCCCTGAAAGGGAAGGGTGGAAACATGAGAAGTTTCTACTTTTTCCACCTGGTGCCTCAAACATAGACTCTCTCCAGCCCCGTCTGAGGTACACCTCGCAGCGCTCCGAAACTCAAACTGCACATTTGCACTTGGAGGATCACCTTTTTAGGTCAGCCTCTCTCCATGGAGCTGTGGCCCCGCCTTTCAGCCCAGCCATACAGGTTGCACCCTCCTGGTTTTAACTGAATGAGATGATGCAGTAGGTGAGTGGGAGGAGGACATTCTCAGAGGCACACAGAGTTCCTAGAGATTGCTTTGAAAACATGTTGAACATACAGAGCCAACCTGGCTTTTGCTGCCGGTACTTCCATTTCTAGGCGTGTTGATCTACCGCACGTGTCCCGGGCTCGGCCAGGATAGCGTTAATATTCACCAGAAGCTGGGAGGGGGCCACAGCCAGGCCAGACAATTGGATATTCAATACCGTCCCTAGTTCTTGCCGTTCTGAGAGGGCGGGGAGCGGCAGGCAGAGAGGAGCTCTCTGGCTGTAGGTGCAGATTTAGGTGGGTCGGTGCACTTTCTATTATGTGCTTTACGTACTGTTTCATTGCTGGTTGTTGGTTTGGGGTTTTTTTTGTTTTTTGGTTTGTTTTTCAGTTCACAGCCTCTGATATCACAGCAAAATGCAAAATTGTTGCAGACTAAAGCTGTTCTTCTGAAATGAGTCATTCAAGAAAGAGCTCTGTCACCCTGCCAGACAGACCCCGATTGCTTCTCTAAATGTAACAACACGAGATGAGCTTGCTGCTCTGTCTGGGCTTCAACTTGCCTGCACCCTTGGGTGTTACTCACCTCCATCCAAGCCTGGACAGAGTAACTGCTGCATTGTTCCCACCTCCTTGGATCATCGGCCTTTTTTACCTCATTTTTGGGCTAAGGACCTGCATGTCTGTAAGTGGGCTCTGATTCTGTTCCTTTAATTGTGTGTGCAACTCACGTGCAAGAGAGTTCATGGCTTGAAGCCTGGAGCATCTTCATCAGGAGCCCTTCCTGCTAAGGAAAGCCACATGTCCCATTGCAGGTGCTTGAAAAGCCTCTGTGAGTTACTGGATTTGAAGTTGCTGGACTGATGAATGCAGTGATCCTCAGTGCTTGTAGGTCTGGAAATATTTTGGTGATGTTATGTTTTGAACCAGTCTAGCAGCTTGTTTGGGGAGTAATCACTGTGTCCATCACTCCTACAAAATAGATCTTTTATTATTTTATTCAGAATATCATTCAGCCAACTCAGTCTTATCTCCTTCATCTGTCGCTCCCACCTCAGTGGCACAAGGGCAGAGGACCAGCTGTGGGAGGAGGGAGCAGCAATAATCTGATATCACAGCTGATGCTGTATCCACACCAACTGTTGGGAGATGTTACAAAAATCACAGCCAAACTTTGAAGCTATGAGGGCCACCAGGTTTATGCGCTACATACAGCCCTGACTTTCTTTTTCCCCTCAGGTGATGTGTCATGTCCTAAGTTTTCAAAGTCAGGAAACAATGCATTGCTGCTTGTGAAAAGCCAATCCACAATAATAGGTATGTTACTGCAATTAGTTTAGTTCCTTGTCTTGAGGACTTCTGAACATTCATGAAGTTACCTTCTTAAATCAATACCAGAAACAGGAATCAGATACAGGTCTTTTAGAAGTTTGTCTAGTGGGAGACCAAGAGCACATGTGAAGCTAGACTTGCTTTCCATGACTGCCCTTAGTTCCTTACCTCCCTTTATAGTGTGGAGCTAATACGGCCGAAATAAAGCATTTCTGAGGTGCCTCTTGGTCACCTCCACTCAGATGTTAGCAGCCCACAGCAAGCTGCAGAGCACAGATCTCTGAATTTTCTGTTTGCCTTTCCTCCACAGAGACTCCTCAGCTAAACCCTGTGATGAAGACTCTGGCCTGGATGTTGGGCATCCAGCTCTCAGATCTTCCTTACAATGAAGCCCTTTCAGGGCCTGGAAGAAGTACATAGCTCTCATGTGGGGTAGCCCATGCTCAGCTTCTCCTAAATCCAGAGGTGTGTTGGCAACAGTTTTGGATTGAAGGAGGTATGGCTCAGGTGAAATTTGTTTGCTTCACTTTTTTTTTTTATTTTTTTTTTTTTATTTTTTTTTTTTATTAAGCAATCAAGTAGCGAGATTTCATTCACCAGGTGAGAGGATTTGACAAGATCTGGACCGATAGGTTCATTTTTCCTTTAAAACTGCTGATTGTTTGCAGCACTGTTGAAACACGTCCTCGGCTGCACACCTGCAGGAAGCTAGCTGAAAAGCATGCCCTTGTATATGAGCATTTATAAATGAAGTCATACGTTTGTTATGGAACAGACATAAATAGAAATGATCAGCAAGGTGATTATCATTTGAAGCCTGGGGAAAAGTAGCATGGGACAAGCAATGGAGGTGCTGGAAGGGAGCTGACAAGTGAAACTCTGAGGGCACCACACATATCTTAGAGCAGCCCCAAAGCTGCCAGAATGACATCACCTGGACTTCCTTAGTACAAAAACCAGGAGGCAAATACAGAGCACGGCCTTGACTTTTGCTTGAGCAATTACAGTCAGTGATGGCCTTTGAAAGAGCAGTGATCCTTCAACAGATACGCAGTGTGCACTGTAGCATGGATTAGTCAAAAGACAGACTGCCTGCATTCCCACTGCATGCTGCTTCTTTTGACAGAGCTGTCAGCCAGCAATGGGATATTTTTAGTTTGGTTTCCAAAGGAAACAAAGCTCCAGCAACCATGCTCCATCTGTCAGTTCCCCCCTGCAACTCTGAAGAAGTGGCTACTTTTAAAAGCTATTTTATTTTGCTTGGGAGATAAAGCTCTGCAACATCAAAACACATGTAATTATCAGGAAAACAGTTGACTGGGCAGAGGTAGAAGCCCCTCCCCACGTCATGTAATGATGTCACCTGACCACCCAGGACCTCCACCCTCAAATACCCTGTGTGCTGAAGAAGTCTTATGGACATTCATCCCCTGTTTGGCTTGGGACAGTCCCACCATGACACTGGATGCCTGGTTTCACCAGCCACAGAGCTTGCAGGTGGGGACAGATGGTCTCCAGCATGGCTACAGTCCTGCTCTGCTGTCATGTCTCCTTCCCCTCCTTTGGCAGGGAGGCCATGGTTAGGAGAATACATTTTTTTATGTATGGGCAAAGTCAAACAGAAGGAGTAACTTGAGTATTTGCCCCCAGAGAAGCCCTTCAGAGCAGAAGGCACCCAAATTATTCCTAACAGCATGTCTTTGCCATCTTCTATCAGTTTTGCTTCCAGCTTCCCAAGAGCACAAATTGCTTGCAGAGACACCCTGTGCTAGACCTGAGCTGTCAGCCTTTAGGAGACATTGATTTTGCAGGACTATTATACCTTAGTTCACATAAGAAATATATTCTTTCCACTTTGCAGCTCTGAATGTTCCAGTATTGGGCCATTTCACCCACTTTGCCATGTTGCAGCACCTGGAAAATCCCACTGGTCAAGCTCTTTTTGGGTCTGTTGCACATTTATCCCATTACCATTGGGGTGATGTCTGATGATAAGGCATATCCATGGTCCCAGGGCAGCTTACCATGGCCACGGGGTCTGCTGTTGGCCCTTTCCAGCAGGCACATCCCAGTTTCATAGAGGAGGCATATATACAAACAGCTGTGCATGAAGAAGTCCTGGCCAAAGATTTACCACAACCGGCTCCAAGGTTGCCTCTGTCTTCTTTCCCTGAAGGACACAGAGAAAGAAATACTAAGAGGAATGAGATAAAAAGAAAAAATATTATTGAATAAGGAAATAAGAGTGATGCACTAGTAGAGTATGCCCAGGCCAGTAGGGTATGGATGCATTCGGGCCCTATCAGTGCATCTAAGCCTCACCCTCATTAGCAGTGAGCAGATCCAGCAGTGCTGTAGCACTACAGTGCAAATTTTACGCATATGAAACATCAGCCATGCTAATGGGTGGCCAAACACCCAGGTATAAGGGCTGGAAGAGGATGGTCAAGTATTTAAGTCAAAAGCCTTTGTTTTTGAAAAGAAGGAAAGAAATCTGTTGCCTCCAGCAAGTGACAGAAGAAAAAGGCCTGCCTTGCTGTTAAATAAAACAATATAAAGTATTGAGTAAAGGGAGTATTCGGGACAGGGTGCAGCCCTAGTGGAAGTGGAAGATCAGGCTGTCCAAGTGAGCTCCTCAGCCAGCTGCTGAAGAGAGTTGGGAGCAGAGTATCTCAAGCCTGAAGAAAAATAGCTAAGCCTGACTACAAGCATCAGCTGTGCAAAATAAGGGGACTTCCTTTTCTCCACATTTATGTCTTCCAGCCTTGAAGTATTATTCTCCTATTGCCTAAAGCACTGGTGTATCCAGACATGGAGATGTTTTGCTTAATCCTTCATTCATTATGTAAGTACTATGAATGATCATCTGTTTAAATAAAATAGCATTTCCTCTGAGACAAGACCAGGCTAGGCACTGGGAGTTTTCTGCAGCACTACAGCATTTTTTGTAACCTGATTCCAAGCATCCAGACAGACTCCAGCAAAGCAATGCACCAAAAGTGTAGCTGTATCCACCTCAAACATGACAGAAGATCGCCACCATCAGTGCCCAGGGAGCAGCCCAGCATCCTCCTGACCCATTGGTGCAGTGGAAAAAGGCAGTGCTGCAGGAAGTGCAGTGTGATCACTGTTCTCTACTGATGTTTTCAACATGATACAGAAAATTATTGGACTGTTCTAAAGGGTTCATCACCCTGTCACATCAGTGTGTTCATCATCCCCTTTCTGGCACTTGCAACCTCATGCCCCACATTTCCAGCACTGGCTACATGCCTTTGCCCAAAGCATGTGGCTCAGTGGATCTTAGATGACAATAAATTAGACTGTCATTTGTGGGAGACATGAGGAGGGTCTCCTTTGTGAAATTATAGGTTGGTATTACCAGAAATAGTTTTCAAAATGAAGAAAAAAATAAATAGTGTGTACCAAGAATTGAAATAAAATAGAAGCTGGAGTCTTTGAGACAGGAAATGGCAACTGGTTGGTGACATTCACATTACCTTTGCTGTATTCTACTCTGCCTTGCTAGGAGGGACACACTGCATCTTTCCACTGATTCCATGAGTTGGCCACAGTTGGCCCTGCAGTAGAAATAAAGAGATACATCAGTTCCTTTGTCTGAAGTCTTCTATTGCTAGGGTTGTATTTGGCCAGTTGGTCCTTCTAAGCAGGATCAGATTTAATAACCCACCTAAACTGTTGACAATGTCAGCACTTGCATATTTCATTCTGCAGTGCAGGATAGAGCTTGTAGC